>CAJNOJ010000038.1:341266-466013 GCA_905250025.1 Adineta ricciae
TTTTTTTTCGGCAGTCTAGTGATCGATCGTGCTGTATGGTTGGCTCTTATTCCACAGAACACATGCAACACGATTATCGCATTAACACACAGACAAGGCTTACATCTCGCGGGAATACTCTCTTTCGTGCGTTCTCTTTCTTTTCAAAGTGTGATGTTATTTAGGCTTCAAATGACCTTTATTCATTGTCTTTATGAATGTGAATGCACACATTTTCAAGTGCTGTTGGCGACAATCAATCGGAAATTGTCCTGTGTGATGATCGATGATCTGAGCGTGTGCATGCGGGCAAGCGAAAGGTGCTTCATTAACACTTTCATATATACATCTATACTTGACACGTTTGATATCAAAAAATAATTTGAATAGTGGTAAATTTGCATTTAAAACCAGCTAACGACGATGATGTACGTCAGAGGAAGAGTTAGTGAAGGAAGAAAAAGAGAAAATATCTTCTCTAATTCAATAAGTGTGTACTTCTCCCGCCTACGACAAACTAATGATTGATCAAATAGGATAGAAACAGCAGGAATAATGATTATATTATATGGAATGAAACAACGAACTAATTCAGTGAACAGCGACGAGTGACTGGTTTCGCTCAATTAGCGAATCTAATACTAATGATTTGCATTGGCAATTTTTTCGACATCAATTAAGTAGCATTGAAAGGGAGAGGAAGAAAAGAAATTCTCGTGATGTTGCTTTCCACTGACATGTACTCGAACAAAAAATTGAAAAGTCTCACAGTTACATTCCAATCAAGATCACTCTTCGTTTACGCCCAACTATTTCTACACCCTCGAGCTGTCAAACATAACACGACGATACCATTCAAGAAGTGAAAGTTGAACTATATGTGTTTGTCCATATATTTCTTCACCGCTCTTTAATTTAATTTGCATATTTCAGACGTACACAAATCTACGTTATATTCTTTTTTCCTTCAGGTCGACTGGACAAAGAAAGACGGAAAGGAGTAATATTTATCCTACGTCCTACGTGTGTGATCGTTCGTTTGAAGTTTGACCGAAGCTAATTTCTATTCGATAGACTTACCAGGCAGTTAGTCAGGTGTCTCATTGCTATTCCAATTGCTTCCAATATGTTATAGTAGTTAAATGGAAAGAAAATAGTATATGCACGCACGCATGTGCTCACAGATTGACGGCGAATAACAGTATTACGACAATGACGACGATTGTGTGAGCAGAAGTATAAGAAAGAGAGTGAAACAGTGTATTCCCGCGAGACGTAAGCCTTGTCTGTGTGTTAATGCGATAATCGTGTTGCATGTGTTCTGTGGAATAAGAGCCAGCCATACAGCACGATCGATCACTAGACTGCCGAAAAAAAAAGACAAATTTGATTAACCGGGAACGAACGAGGCGAAAGACAGATCGTTTCAAGACCCGAGCAATGAGCACCTTATTTTGTAAATACTAAATCGATCGAACGATCGAGACTAGGGAAGACATTCTGAACGATAATCAACGATGTATACTTAAATTCTATCAAGACTAGGAGACGAATCTTATTATTATTTATACCCTGGAAAATGTTCTTCTCGATTTTCACTGGCACAAGAAAAATGTTCGCTCTGTTTTTCTTAGAAAATGATCAACAACATGCAAAAGACGTATTTGATCAAAATTAATTGCATGTCTTCAGTCATCAATTGTTCGTTTCTTTAGATTAGTTCTGATAGATGAACTAATAAATAGTCAAAAAGTCATTTGTCATTACTGAAGTTTGTGGATACAAATTAAAATGACTCTAATCCGCTTCTTTCTTTTTTTTCCTACATGTTTCATAATTCGTATTATTACACATGAAAGTGAAAGACGCAATGGATTATATTACATCAGGTTCAAATAAAATGAGAAATACAACTGTACTCTAATCTGATCACGAACCTATGTATCGATAGACTTTATAGGGGTGATATATATTAATTAAATATTTATGTGCATTTATAATTGTAAGAGAAAATCAATGATGAATTAAACTTTACATCAGACGTGTTAATTATTAATAGCCGTTTCAGACATCAACCATCAATTATTGATCAAACTAGAACAAAAGCAATATCTATCATCTTGACGGTGACACTGAATATAGCTGAAGTCGTCATGCTATATATTTCGATTTCGCCACGAATTTCATCAGATGGCTTGAAATTATGAAATGTTTTGAATTATCTAGAATCAGTTTAAATAGAATCGTTAGAAGTTGGTTGGAATTAATGGTTGATATCGCGTAATAACTTGTTTATTTATTACACGAAGATAAAGGAGACAATTTTCTATGTTATTCGAATTCATTTTATTATCATATCAACGAAAAGTCTATGAAACTTCTCTTGACAGTTCGAAAGATCACTTTTGCATGCGAGCAATATAGCGATGGTCTGCATACAAAAAATACTCGTTTTAAATCCGATTTGTTAGACTGCAGATTGAGCAATGGTTCAAGCTCAGCGCTTCGCCGTCTACTGTATGTCGATGGCCAACTGTTAGGTGACTAGGAGAAGAGGAAAACGCAAGACAAGAGCCATCACACTGATGAAAAGACTAGCACTGTTGTATTGACAAGGTTCTTTGGAACTGAAAAAACAACAACATTCATAAACAAAATCTTCATGTAATTCAACATGAAAGTTAACTAATGTTGGCTATAGCAATTGGATTCAAAAGAAACAGTTCGAACATTCAGCAGTATATATCTGTATGTGGTATGAACAGACTGTATCTTTTCAACCCAATGTACACTTTATGCTTAGAGCGAATCGTACTTAGGGAAACTATAGTCATTTTCTAGTAACATTTTTCTGATCATGTCCTTCATATGTATATTGATTTGCACTTTAACGAGATCAATTAGTCGAATAAAAGGCACAAGTAACGCTCATCCCTTGGATTCGCTGACCCTTTTCTGAAAGACTTTTCCGAATGCTGAACACATTCAGAGACTGCGAAAGAGAAAAAACGCACTGCGATTGCTACTAGTACTCAACTGAATCATGGCACTATGTCACACACTAGAGTGAATAGGATAGAGAGGTCTTTTTAGGAATCAGACCGATTAGCCATTTGTCGGTGGATAATTCTCCAACACTAACTATGTTGACTGAAAAATTCATTGCTCAACGGCTAGTCAGACGGCCACTCACGACCAACCATTGGCCTTTGTCATCTGTTTTTCTATTTTCATATTACGCGCATGGAAATTTTCATAAATGCTTTACTAAGTCACTCATACACGGACGATATACAGTAGACTACTTGAAACGTTTGAACAATCGCCTGTGTCTTCCAGCGACAAACCGATTCCTTTCTCTCCTGTCAACAAAATGATACCTTGTCGAATATTTTCATTGAGGAATATCCATTCGTCAAATCCCTTTCAAAATTATCTGAAGCCTGTCAAGGTTATTCTAAGCGTACACTTTGGGATTAATCTAGCATTTAAACGCCTAGTCGTTCGTCGACCTCCCTCCGGTCGGTCACTCACGGCTAGCCGTTGACGCAGAAGATCAGTTTTCATAGTTTTTCCATATAAAGAAGTAGCTCGTTGACACTGAGTCGATCTCTGATCGAAGTTATCAAAACCCTTCGTAACTGTGTAGTTTACAGTACATATTCTATTGCTCTGTTCAATTCGTCGACCTCCCTCCAGTCGGTCACTCACGGCTAGCCGTTGCCATGCTGTCTCTGTTATTCCTTTCGCCTTCGATCGACTTTCAAACTGAACGATTGGATTTTCTTTTATTGTCGCTTCGACAGTCATGATCTTCTATTCATTCGACTACCAAAAGAAACTAGATAAAAAAGTCTTATTATATGCTTTGCTTCGAAACGAACATCTTTCATAGTGCTGCATGTGTTCAAAATACTGTTTGCATAGTCCACGCGTCTGTAGTTACTAAGATGGAATTCTACCGACGGGTATATCACTTTGCGAACTACTTCTACTAAATTCCCATGAAAGGACATGATGTATGTAGCCTACAAAGCAAAGATGATACTAAGCTCATATCACTTTTTCGGATTTCTTGAATTAGAAACATCATTATGTACAATGCGCATTAGAACTTTTCGTGTAAGTTCTTGAGCTACCATCTTTGTACACATGACGTCCGTGAATAGCGTTCAGCTCACCATCTTCTACAAAAGATTTTAGAACAGATAAAGCAAAAATATCTCCTTTGTAAAGAGAAAGGAACAAGCTCAGGCTCAGCGAATAAAACGAAATTCGCCCTCAACTTCGAATTTCCCGACGTCAGAAACCCTTCGGTCTACTCTGACAATGCATGTTTGAGTCGTGGCTAGTTAATGAAAAACTAATAATTAATTAATCAACACTAACCTCGGATTCGTGATCCTCGACCCCGATTATCCTTCGGTCGACCCTTACTCGACAGCGAAGAAAATTTTCATCGCCTAATTAGCTAATTAGCTGATGAGCTAATTAGAATTTCGAGAAACTAGTCTCGGATTCGAGGTCCTCGACCCTAATTCCCCTTCGGTCAACGCTTACCCTGCATATTAATAATTTATGCCTAGTTGACAGATAGTTAATTAATAGTTAACAATTAGTTAAAATTAACCTCAAATTCAAGTTCCCAGACCTCGATTACCCTACCGATAATCATTTTCTAACAACTATCGACCAATTTCACTGATTTTAGAAATGCTGACTTCTGATTGGATAGGACAGACGGACAAGCTTTAAGCTTTTCAACGCAGCATTTAAACGCTGTATAACCCTTTCTTTCAGGAAAGGGAATATTGACATGTTTATTTTCTTTTGTGAAGTAAAAAATTATCGTTCATTCTGTCAAAGTATACGAAGCTATCGAAAATACAACTGAAAAATGGTCTTCACGATACGAAACAATTCTAAAAAGAACCTCCCAAATTTTTCACTCCCCCCTGGTATCTTTCCCGCTGATCCATTCACATATCTTCGATTACTGTAGAACTGATTCAGCGGGCGAAGCTCATTCACAACTGCAAAACGTCTTGAACACGGTTCCGTCCAAAGCAACATGCAAAACTTATAGTTTCTCTTTCGCTCTTTCCAAGTTTCTTTTAAACATTTGAAGGTGAGGATGTGTGGATGGTAACACTTTTTCAGCGATTTGAGCCGCATTTGTGTAAAAAAATAAAGCAGTCCTGTGATCACCCATGTTGTAATACGCATTACCGATGTTGTTGTAGGATGAAGCCACATGTGGATGATTGGGAGGAAGTGATTGTAGTTGAATTTTGAGAGCTTGTTCATGTGATGAAAGTGCCTTGGGATAATCACCCATGTCAGAATACGCTGCACCGATGTTGTTGTAGGATGAAGCCACACTAGGATGATTGGGAGGAAGTGATTGTAGTTCAATTTTGAGAGCTTGTTCATATGATGAAAGTGCCTTGGGATAATCACCCATGTTGTAATACGCATTACCGATGTTGTTGTAGGATGAAGCCACATGTGGATGATTGGGAGGAAGTGATTGTAGTTGAATTTTGAGAGCTTGTTCATATGATGAAAGTGCCTTGGGATAATCACCCATGTTGTAATACGCATTACCGATGTTGTTGTAGGATCCAGCCACATGTGGATGATTAGGAGAAGATGACATCAACGAGAGTTTAAGAGATTTTTGAAAAAGTGGTATTGCCTCCTCATATTGTCCTTTCTGGCATTTAATGTTACCCAGGTGATTATAAACATGGCTTGCAGAGTCTTCAGAAGGTGTTTCATCAATCAGTACTCGACAGATTCGTTCAGCAATGTCTGACTGTGCTATGTCAGCGAGTACTAGGCTCAGTCGTGACCATCCCTCTGCATTTGGAAAGCTTTCTTTTCGAATTTGTTCAGTAAGTACCATAAATTCTTCGTCATTGTCACTCGTCAATGACAACGCCACTTCGTACACTTTCTCGTTTCCATCCATGGGCTTAACATCCCTTATGCGAAAGATACTGTGCATCGAAAACAGTACCTCTTCTTCTTCGGGAAACTGACTGATGTGGCGAACTGAAGCAAATGATGTTGTTGATTGTTTTGGATCAATAGTGATCACAAATAGAACACTGATCACATCGCTGTTCTTTCGGTTTCCTGGAGTAAAAATAAGAGAAACGTTGCGATTCTCACTGGTAGACAGGAAATTATTGAATGACATCAGCCCACCCTTCGTTGCCATCAATTCATCAAAATCTTTCTTCATTAAACCTTGACCACGGTAAACTGTACAGCATTTAGCAGTCGATGATGCAGCACCAAATTGTTGTTTGTGCAATTCTTCAATATGTCGATGAAGGTCACTGATGAAAAAGCCCATCAATGTGATCACTTCACCATCCATCACTCGTAATGCACGATTCAGCATACTATATAAAAATCTTTGTGTTGTATACCACCAAATAGGTGTGTGCTGATGATATTCGTCTTCCAGTTGTTTCACTTTCTTTCGATCGACTTCAGTATCAACGAAATTATCACAACAATAGTTCACGAACTGTTTGATGTGTTTATCCTTAAATTGAATTGTTAAAAGTATTTCTTTGATGATCTGTGTATACATAAATGATGGCTCTAGTCGATCTAATCGTTTGCCAGATTGTACAAAACTCATAGGAATAGCAGTGAGTTCATATCGACGAATGATTTTCTTTAATTGTTCACAAATATGTATAATATCAATGGAAACACTCTTCACTTTGCACCAGTTTTTGGCCAATTGTTCGTGTCGATTTTGGTCATCACAGAAAATGAAGATCGAATCGATGTTTGAAATATTATGTACACAAGGTACAAGACGTTGTCCAACTGATCCTGACGTGATCAAACAAACATCTGTGTCAGTGAGAGTGAGAATGAAATCGATACATTCATCATTATCAGTGAATGTATAAATATCATTGACAATGTATTGAAGATGTGTGATTGCATTCTGATAATCTGGATTACTGCTGTGAATGTGAGTGTCAAGCCAAATCACAGAAATATCTTGCGTCTCTTCAATTTTTATACGATTCAATTCATTTGCTTGTTGAAAGGTGGCTGGTGTCTGCTCGAACATATCCAAACTGCTTTGTTTCTGATTTGACATTGTTGTGGATTTGAATTATTTATAAGGTAGTTGTTGTAAGATATGAGAAATGGTTGTTTGGTAGAGAACGATAAAAGTAATGTGCTCCTTCACTCTTTATGAAACTTGGAAAAAACATTCCTTCTTCTTCCTAGACAAACATTATTACTCTCAAAACGAATCTCTGACGACAACATAAGACGAAAAAGAAAAATAACGACATTTTGATTTTCAAAAATCATGAATAGAGCGCAAATTCATCAAAACACTCTGTTTTGTTTATACAGCTTCATGCATATAATCAAACAAAAATCGAACATCGTACAAAATCATTGATTTATTCGTTAAATAAATTTTCAATTTCACGTCGAACAGAGGAGTTCTCAGCTGAATCAGCAGCTTCTCCAGATACGAACAGTGAGAAATTAGACAGATAGTTTTATGAAATCTCTGTTTATTAATTTACCATCTACTTTCAAAAGTATTGCACCCTCGAGAAAAACAACATAATTCTGACTGTTGAGCCAATACAACCAATATTAACAAAAAACACAACTAGTATTGAACTTTTGCAATACAGTCGAAATTGATTCAATTAAAAAGAATAATCACAGACACATTGCATTCCTCAATAGATAACCATTTTTTATAAAGACTTTTTCGTCACATCCCGAGCTGACAATGAACCTATACTTGTCGATATTGCTACTTTTATATATGCGTGATTGTTTGTATTTTATGTTATTCTGCATCATTCTATAAGCTGTTATTTCCCCGCGTACGTGATGTAAACAGTATACTCAGAAAAAGTTGCAGCCGATTGAACTGTGTTGCATTTCAAAAACCACTAACAATCTACGGAAAATGTAGAGAAGTCAGATGGCATAGTATTGAATTATTGTGATAACATTACGAAGATACTTAGAATTAAAAGAAATTTCGAAGTTCTGAGAAAATATTTCAAAAACGGTAAAATCAAAATCGGACTTCTTCGAAGATCTGGCCATTCTAGTTTTAAAAGATGAATTTCCAATTATTGGCTAATATTTCTTTCTTTCAGTGCGATGCATAGTGGAAACTTTTAATGTTCTGCCTTAACAGTCATAGTGAATTTATTTAAGAAAATAAATTATACAACATCCACATATGGCTGTTTTTTATTACCATCCATAGCCATATCCATATCCACCACCGTATCCTCCCATCGGGTATCCACCACCCATTGGGTAGCCGCCAAAACCTCCACCCATCGGATATCCACCGAATCCACCCATTGGATATCCACCGAAACCATGATGATGATGATGGTGTCCACCAAATCCCGAATTATATCCACCGTATCCACGGAAGAGATTATCACTACTCCAACCCATTGTAGAATTTAATGTGTACTAGAAAAAGAAATTTCGTACTAGAAAAGTGTGTTTTTTCTTCTATGTACACTTACTTTTGTTATTTGAAATGAATGAATATCAGCTAAAAACCTCACTTCTTTTATACCCCGATTTTTCAGGTAGTTTTGCGTAGTTTTCAATCAAGAAACGGTTGTTATTCATTGTGCTCGTAGGTTTTCTGTCATACCATATACGTCACTAATTGCAAATGTACCATAACGTACTCTGAATCAGCATCGCTAATCAAGCGTTGCAATATTAGTCAAAAAATACCTTTCGTTCGATCTTATTCTCGAAGCGAATCTGGTTTTACTTAATATTCATAATAAACAAACAATTTATTACGCGAAATAGCACATTTTACATTCAAATACATACATAAAAAACATTGACAAAAATAAATAAATAGTTTAAATGTTCAACTATATACATAAATTTTACTTGATTAATCGTCGTTAACTCTATGTTTTCGTCGACGTTTGGGGGATTTCCCCTTACTATAACTTCGTTCTCGTCGATTCTTTTCGTGGTAATGATTATTGATTAATCGATTAGAAATGTCCTCTAGTGTCTTAATCCGTTGCTCTATAGTATCACTTGTTGAGAAAGTCTGTTTCGATTTCAATCTCGCATTTTCGTTTCTTAAGACAAATACTTCCGCTTCGAGTTTATTAATTTGATTCTGAGTACGACTAGGCTGCTCTAAATGAAAGAAACGAACGATGCACTCTATGACACTTAATGCATAGTTTCTTTACCTCTAAGTTGTTTTGTTAAATATTCAATATGACTAACCAATTTATGAACGAGAGGATTTCGAACAGCTAAGACTGGTGTAGTTGATAGACAAGTTGGCTTTTGATCCCAACGTGACGTTTTCCTGATTTTGTCCATCATTCGTTCGAAAACAAGTGGAATTCGTTCAATGTGATATGAATTCATTGGTATAAGGAGAATTTGATCCACACAATCGTAATTTGAAAATGAAATCAATGCTTGATTGTCGTGAATGACCTCGATCTTCGTAATTTGTGATTGATACTCTCGAAAACATTGACGTAATGATTGTTCTGTCAGCGTCAAACTTGAATTCAATTTAATATATAAAGTATGCGAGTCAATATGCCAATTATTTTGATCGAGTCGGTATCGACGTAATCGAACACGATTTTCACCAATGAAACATGTTCTGCAAGAGATTAAATGATCGACAATCATATAACTAACAAAAAATATCATCGCGGAAGTCGATTCAGGAAAGATTTGAACCCATTCAACTGGCCCATAAGCAGTAAAATATTTGCGTAGAGTTTCGATACTAATTTGCTGTACATCGAGATCGAGAACTAATAATTTAAAGCGATTGTTTGAAATGGATGATGTCATTGTACGAAAGGATGGTAAAAGTTTTCGAACGATGAAATCGAAGAAGGATATTTATACGAAATGGAACAGATAACTAAGAAAGAAAAGTTCTTTCTTGTCTAGTCATGTATGTTTTTTGGAAAGAAACATCGATTTTCGAATATTATTTTCGCTAGTTAATCATGCGTTGAAGTGAAATTTAATTTTAATCAGTTTTTAAAACATTCAAATATGTGCTCGATAGATGACACTAATATATTTGTATGAAAAATTCAAATCATATTCAATAAAACGTACTACATAATCAAAAAAAGCCACAGAAATCAAATGGAATTGATCGCATTGTATTGCACTTTTTATCCACTCGTTAGAGTCATGTCGATTTGAAACTTCACACCAAAATCTGCTATTTCCGCTGTCACCCGGCATGGATAACCCATATTCGTAAGTATACCACGTAATAAACCCGTCGAATATGCTATATACAATGTATGCAATCGATTCGTCGCATCGATCGGTTTGTTCATTGTTACAAGTGTTTGTTGTAATAAACGAAAACGTCCATCATGAATCACATATACACCTTGATGATTTGTACGCAAGTTATCCACTTGTTTCTTGAACAAACAAATCCAAAGTTCTTTACACAAGTATTTCACCGTATCTAATTCATCACGATATCGAGGATTTTCTTTCGACAGTCGTTCGCTAAGTGAATAGCCCACTCGATAACCTTAGAAAATGAGAAACAATGATATACAAGGTTGAAGATAGCAAGTCTTTGTAACTTACCTATTTGTGATAAGCACAATGCAGCTGAATCGACGTCATTTTCATTTTCGTGAACATAATATTCCACAATCGACATATGCAGATAATCGAAAAGTGTTTCGTCAACCATCTAAAGAATAATGATATTCACAATTTTGTTTCTTTATCCTAGATCATAACAATAGTCATCAGAATAGTAACAATAATAACAACAAAAAAAGACAACAATGATTTATTTTTGTTTAGTTTCTAAGTCAGACACACGACGAACAAAGATATTATTCTTTGTTATGTCATTCGGTGCTAGTTGGGGATCACTGCCGTATTCATAATTGTAAGACGAAGCAATAGCAAGCATGTTTCCTTCAGGTGAAAAGGCTAAACTTGTAATTCCAGCTGGATATCTAAATAGAACATCAGTGAGAATTAAAATTGAACAATAACAGAGATTTCATACTGATGAAATTGACATAGACGTTTCTTATTTGCGCCATCCCACATATTAACAAATGCATCGGATCCACCAGTTGCAAATGTTCCGTATTGTTTGTGAAAAGCAATTGCATTGACAGGATAGATATTTTCGATAGCACCTTCTTTGGCGCGATGACATTTAAATGCATATTTTTTCTTTTGAATCTCAGGATTTGCATCGAAAAATTCAACAGCAACACGACCTTCAATTGAACTAAGAACATAGCCCTGTTTGTTTGGAAAACAGCGAATGCAACGTGTTTGATATTTCAAATTTGATTCACGATTTTCAATCGGTGTATTTGTGCTAATCTTACGTAGATCCCAAATCGATACCTTACGTTGTGCAGTTCCAACAACAAGTAATTCACCAGCGCTATCCAACGTATAAACCTATTCAACAGCATATACAGACAGATCCTCATCTATATTTTATCAATCTACTTTATCAGGTAATGAACAAGTACCAAGACAGTTCGGTACACGTGAATCCCAAAACTTAATGGATGAGTCCCAGGAACCGGTGATAAGAATATTCATTTCAGGCGAATAGTGTACACATCGTATTGCATTATCATGATAACCCATTATAATTTCTAGATAGAAACGTCCACTTGATTAGTTTAGTGATATCTTAAATAAAATCATTTTTACCTTGTTGTGTATTGAAGTCGAATACTTTTAAAAGACGATCTAGACCACCACTAGCTGTGCGCGAAGAATCCTAGAAAACATATTCTTTATCATAGGAATCCGATTTTGAAAGTAAAATACATACGATGAAACAACAATCCAGTACAGGGCCTGTGTGCTTATACATTTGACGGAATGTATGCTGATTAACATCGTATAAACTATAAAGAAGAAAATTAAGAGTAATTACAACAGAAAAAAAAGAAAACACGCACCGAACAGAAGCATCCCACGACGAAGCAAGTAGAAATTGACTTTGATTATTTGGCGAAAAGTGCACGGTCGTTATACCATCAGTTGGTGGATTTTGTAATTGATATTCCGACATTCCGAATAAAATCTTATCTGAAAATAGACGAAAACTAAACACTGCAAGATCATTGTGTGAAGGAGAAAAGAAAAATACGAAAAAAAAATTAAGCAGAAACTATTGCTGAATTGACTTTGACTTGAACATTGCCATCGTTGTTACCAAAATATGCTTTCGAAATCATATTGATGAATAAACCAGTTTCAACCACACCTATCAAACGATAGACATGAATATTTTGAGAAGGACAGGCTGGAAAGAAATGTGTTACCTGGAATTAATTTTAATTGCTGATTTACATCTGACCAATTGAAAACTTTTGAAGAATCGAATTTCCAATCGAGAATGAAATTGCCTTGATCAGTTATCACCGGACCCTAATGAGGAATGTTTTTTCGTCGAAGTATGATGTTTATAGTAATACACTTACGACTTTCCCTGCGCCTTCGCGAACAATAACTTCACCACCGAGTTGTTTTTCAATTTCTTTTTTCGTTATTTTATACGCGATGGGAAGAACCTCGATGGGCACTCCTTTCTTCCATTTATCACCCAGATTCGTTGACCATTTTCTATCCGGTAATCAAATGAGTTGTGTTTCTGCTCCTAAACTTCTTTTACTTTTCGTCGGCAACGACAATAAATTTCTTTGCACAAATAGCAACGAGTTTCTCTTGTGTTTGACATCCACCGCCACCTTTAATACAATTAAATTGCTCATCAACTTCATCCGCACCATCGATTGCCACATCAAGCTAAACCATATCAGATAAAAATCAAGAATTTCATAATCAAAAGCGAGATATTCACTTCTTGGTATTCAACTAAACTGCCAAGTTTCAAACCATGCGAGAGTATCAGTTCACGAGCCTAGAAAAAAAATGAAAACATGAATTCCATCTGCTGTCTATCTATACAAACTTGTAATGAAGTCGGAACACAAATCAAATCAAATTTGTCTTTTTCGACCATTTCCGCTAGAATTTGCAAATGAGTCAACAATCAATCGATTCAAATAGCGTACCAATTCTTTTCACTGCTGGAATAATCGTTGAACCTGATCCCACACCGATTACATGTACATTCTGAAATATTAAATTTGAATATTCGAACGAAAAACACTACGAGTTCGTCTACCTACATGATTAATATGTTCATTAACAGCCGCAATCGCTGCTGATTCTTTTGCTTTATCTACTGACATTGAATAATCTATAACTAAAGAATATTTCTGTTTGTATGCGTTTTTCTTTGTGTCAGAGAAAATTTCGTATAACACATTTATATCAAAAACCGACTGAAAGTAGTTAAAAACAAACAAACACAACGAAAACATGAAAAGATTAAAAGTTTGCACGACAATGTGGACAAGTTGATTTATTTGATGATCGAAACCAACGAAACTGAAAGAGAAAAGTTCATTCGAATAACCAATGTTCGTTTTTTCCAGTCAAACTTACTAAGCAGGCATCATGAAATTTCTTTTTGCATGTGCGACAAGTCCGCTTAGGCAATTCGTTATTCGTATGTAAAATACAATAGCAAATTGAACACTCTTCAATTCCTTGCATCATCTTATCGATATTTTGTTTCCAGCGCGTTAAACCATCAGCAATAGCACCATTCTAAAACAGAATCGAACAACAATTTCTTTCGAATTCGTCTTCTTCGTTCTTATTTACATTCTGTGTAAGATTTGTTTTCAATTGTAACATCCATTTATTCCACTGATCTTTAGTAAATCCAACATAATGTGTGCATTCAATAGTTGCTATACTCAGTGGATAATTTGCTGGTAGACGAACACAGATCTCCACTCGAGAAGTTTCAATGTTATAGACAGCCGTTATTTCACGAGTATTTGAATGTTTTCTCACTGTAAATTGACCTGCTTCGCCTATATTGACTTCTTTTAATGACGATGCTGAATCCAATTCTTGCTGGATGAGTATAGGACTAGCATATTTTTGTGTTACACGCTCCACAGCATCACGAATACGCTTCGGTTGATTCGAATACCATTCTCGAACAAGAGCAGGAATTAAACTCAAGCATTGAAAGTAAACTGAGCAAGCCAAATGTGGAACTGTGTATTGCGAATTCACATCACCTAAAAGTACCACATATATACTACATTTTTTCAAAGTATGCGCGCATGGAATGTCATTAGTAAATATCTTTCATAGTTTCGACTTACTTGCTGGGCTGAGTTGGACGTCATTCTCGAACATCGACTTAGAATGTGTGAATTTCTTCGTTATTGAGGAGACTTGCATTGACAATGGATCATTGTAAACTGGATTGGCTGGGATCAATCCTAATACGATCGAGAGAAAACGATCGACTAGCTTTTTCTCTTGTAACATCAATGCATATGTGTAACGCTGTTCCACAGATGAATAACAATTGATTGAATTCAATAGTAATTTATAATTGAGTAGTTCACCGATAATCAGATGTTCTTTATCAGTTTTAACGGTTGTTGGGGATGCATAAGAAAGCATTTCGTGTCCGTTATCATCGAGAAGATGCTCTTCGACGATATCGTTTTCGTTTAATAATTGACCAATGGTGTTTTCCGTTCGTTCTAATGCTTCAATCATCGAACCAAGTAGTTGACATGTGTGATTGTCCTCCGCAATATTTTCATCATTCGTTGTTTGAATGAGAGTCGGAGCGATATGTGGAAGGAGTTTATTCAAAAGATGATAGGCAGAGTATTGCAATGAACGGTTCGGAGTTAGACAAAGTAAACGATAGAGATGATTGAATACAGTTTGAATGTGATCGGAGAGAGTTGATTGGTTATCCGATGAATGGAAAAGTGGTTTTAGACTGTTCGAAACAAGATAATCTGTTGGAATTGTACAAATAGCACAACAGATTGATTTGACCATTTCATTAGTTACATGAAATGCAGAAAATTCTGCTAAAGCACCTAGAAAAGCATTTCGTAAACTAAGCGGATCAGATGAAATCACTGATACTTACTAGGCAATGCGATGTAGAGTGGTAGTAGACCTTGATAGATGTCTTTACTATAGAGAACTAACCATTCCTCTAACAACTGTTTACTAAATCCTTCAGTATCTTCTTGTTTCGTTGCGTTTGTCAAAAGATTTCCAACTGTTGTTAGCAAATTCGCCGCATGGATAAAGAGAAATTCCGTTCTCAAGGTAAATTCTTGTTGAATTTGTTGCTGAATATTTGTTAACTGTTGAAATAGATCACTTATCAAACATAAAACATGATCCCAATGAGCTTGTTCAAACTGATACACAAATGTTCCATGATTAATTAAAGTATTCCATAATTGTATTAGTTGAAGCAATTCCTTCGACGATAGACTGGATTTCATTAGCACTTCTAAGATTTGATTCAAGTATTCTTTCTCAAATATAATTCCTAGTTTATTCATTCGAATTAGCGCTTGATTCAATGCTGCTAAAGTCAATTCGCTTCGTTGTTCTTCTTGACATTGTTTGATCAAATACGGAATTAAAATTTTCAATTGAGACTCACGAAAGAACGACGCGAGAATTAAATGGCAATTGAATTCATCGTTGTTACCCGCGATCAATGTATATTGAATAATATCATCACGTTGATTGATTGTTAAATATCGATCTTTGATTTGACAGTAGAGATGATAATAAATCAATTCGGAATAGAATTCATTGGAGAGTGACGATTTTTCAATCAGATTCAAGTCGATAGAAAATGTCGAGAGAAGGAATAAACGTTCGAAGAGAATATGCAACGGTTTCACATCGACACAACGATATTGAAACAAATAATAATTCAAAACTAAACTTTTTATCAATTCATCATTTGTCCAAAGGTAAGAGTTCAATTCATATTGACGAATAGCCAATAAACAAAGAAATTGAACATCCAGAAAACGATCGGAATCGGAGAATTTTTTATTGGAAAATTTCATATCAATTGTCTGATCAGGTAACAGCCATCCATGAAGAATACCGACAATCCATGATTCATGAATTAAATCGTTTGATAGGGAAATACGTTGTAATAATTTCGAATACAATTCTTCAGCTAAATTTGTTTCATCTTGACAAATTGAAATGATCATATCGACGAAAAGTTCGTTATCAGATTGTGTCGGAATATATGAGACGAGAAGTTGAATGAGATGTTGAAAAATATCTTTAGAAACCTTTTTCGATTGTTTTATCGCGATTAGCCAAATCGAACGTTGATGAAGACTTAAATCAGTATTTTTTCGGATTAGATTGTTGATATCATTGAGAACGTAGAGTTGAAAGAGATTTTTCGTCGATTGATTCATATATGTACTATTAATTGTTTGAAATAGATGTCTAGCAACATGATCAATACTTTGAATAAGGTCTTTGTGTGAATCGGAATCATTCACTGAAGGTGTTTGCTGTTCAAGTAGACGACAGGCAAGATAAACGATTTGTTCTTGTTGGATGGATGTCAAAAACTGAGTTGGTTTCGCTGAACAAAGTAATGATGAGAGTAACTGAAATTCTTCGGTTGAAACAGGGAAGTTTAAATCGGGATTTTCACTCGATTTTGTCACACTAGCTGTCATGTTTAATAATTGTTCGAGAACACCATGGTTTTGTAGCCTGAATGAAACTGACGAATGAGAGAAAAGATGTTCCTAAAGCAAAATTACCATGTATGAAATGAAGGCGACGATTCGTAACGGCAAACAATCGAAGCTAAGAGAAAGTAGAATCGACGAGATGATTCAAGCTAAATAAATGATTCAAATTTCGATTTTTCTCCAACAAAGGTCTTACTTTGATTAGATCAGCAAGAACACGTTCGACGATGGTTTCCGATGAATCGAACGTATTCAATACTTGAATAGTTAAGTCGACAATATGATCCAATGAACAATGTTGTTCAATGGCAACTGTTATCAATGGTCTTGCGTAATTCAGATAGAATAATTCGGGAATAGTAGTTGTTGAATCCAAATTTTCTGCTAGTTTAGTTATGATTTCAGTACTATTCGATGCTGACGAGTTTAATAGACGTGTAAATAGATCTAAACTATTTTCAAATGCAGGATGCGTCGGATTATTCAGGCAAAATTGAAAACAATCTTGACATAATTTTGTAGCGAAGCCAGTCAGATATTTATCTTTTTGATCGTTATTGTCAATGTCATCCGTATCTTCAGCTTGAAATGTAGCCGAATCGATTGATGACAGATCAGTTGATGATGATGTTTTAATTGTTGTTACTGCAAAGCGTAAGTTTTTCAATTTCGGAGGAGAAAGTATCGTATCAAAGAGAACAGCCGATTGATCGAAGATGTACTTGAGATCATTCGATTCTGTTGTTGTTGTTGATGGTTGATTGATTAGATTATGAAATAATGATGAAACACTATTCAGATGATCACGATAAAGTCGAAATGATTTGATTGAGTTCAAAACAGGCACATATTGTCGAGCGAAGACATTTCGAAATGAACAATCTTTATCAATCAATGACAAACGTATCATTGGTACCAATCGTTCACTAAGAAAAGCAAGTTGGTCAGTAGAGTGATGGTCTAAGATGTAGAGTAAACAATCCATGTAAGCATTTAATAATGAACTGACGCTTGTCATTTGTTGCCGTCCTTTAATCGAAATAATTCCATCTTCCATAGCAGAAAAGAAGTTTTCCACGAATCGATAGGTCGTCTTATCGTTGATAATCTCTTCCGGTATTTTTTGTAACAATCGTACAAAACAATCTTTCACTCCGAAAACATTTCCATGACAAGCATGTCTTAAAAAGGCGTATAATTTCGGTAAAAACGCTTTTTGATATTTAACTAATGACCAACAATCATCAAACGTATCGAGACAAAGGATTAAACATTCCCATATGACAGGACAAAGTTTGGGCTCAGTTTCGTTAATTGAATGGAAAACAAGTGGAATGATTTTCACTTTATATTCACACATGACGTCTGGAATAAGGGTAATTAAGTCTTCGAGACAACGATAGAACGAACTTTGAATCTAATTAACAAGAAAAATATGATTTCATTTGTTGGAAATGAACATTTGACTGTACTTTAATTGATTTGATTTGATCTAGTTTCCAAAATTTCCCGGAATCGAATATAGTTTTGAAATAACCTGTTAATTCCGCACGTTTCTTTTCTTCTAAATAATTCAAGAACAAGGCCAAGGCTAACAGAACTTGTGTTAATCGTCTCTCATGTGCATCATCAGTCTCCATTTCGTTTTCTTTCCTATTATACGACAAATCATTTTTCAAAACAAATCAAGACAGCGCGTGCGCCTTACTTGTCTTTAAGAGCATCTGAACATTGATTGATTTCATCAGTTAATGTTGTCATAATTTCATTTCCAGCAAAATAGACAGCTTCAGCTTGTCTTTCTACACTGTAAAACAATTTCGTATAGAGAAACTTCGCTTTCGACGCAGCTGGTGCGTAAGAATCACATTGAGCCATTAACCAAATTGGTAGGAGAGTTTTTAAATGTGGTAGAAGTTTCTTTTGCATGCGCGTACCAATGGTGTCAAATGTTAATTGACATTCATCACGAACGCGTTGATCAGGATCCTAAACGAATAGGGATAGAACGAATTCAATTTTACAAACCTTAACTCACGATCGACCATTTGCGGTAATGTGAAACGAAAAATGGTAGAATAGCCTGAATCTTGTCATCTTTTTCATTTGCATCACAATAGTCACGTAATTCGTTGAACGCCTTTGAAGGACAAGAACTGCATCGAGAATAAAAGACTTGAATTTTAGTTTTTACTCGAATCTTGGTTGTTGAATCTTTTTTTGTTAATTTCCGTAAAATCACTCGTAAATCCGAATCAATATTATCATCAATGCCGTGTTCGTCGATTCCAGAGGAAAATGATACTTCTCCTGCTTTGGAAAAACGAAAAGTTTTTTCTCTGGAAGCATAAAATGTTCTACCAGAAAATAAGGTCACTGCAGTGATCCCATGTGTGTTAAGGGTAGCGGAAGCTTTAGCACTACTTGCAGGCTAAAACAAAATCGAAAATGCACCGTTAGATGTGATTTTATCAAAACGTACTTTAGTACTGCCACGAGTTCGTTGAGTACCACGTTTCGACATGGTTTGTTTCTTTCTTGAGAGCTTTGATATCTAAATGAATGAATGTTGCAAAGGAAGACTTATACGAAAATGGTATTGCAAGGTATTGCATCAAGTTGTTTATCCTGAACAAGTCGAAATTTCAACATAAGAAATGAGAACGCGTGCCAATGGACAAGGAAACATTAGTCATCGGAATCAAAAATACAATTTCTGATGAGGTTGTGAAATTTGAACCGAAGTTGACTTGATGTCAACCAAACTCGATTCCAGAGTCTATAGTTTATTTATTTTTGTGATATATTATCACATAGATTTCACTAGATGTCGCTTTAAGTCGTATGACTTTGTATTCAGAATCGTATTCACAAAGCAGATAATGAAAACAAAATCAATCAATCACATTCTTTGACAAGACAACTGTTTTGTTTATCATAGCCGATTAGAATTTGATCATGGGCATGGGAGTCTACATCATGATTAACTTTATTTATTTAAATATTCATTCTTGCATGTAAACAATGACTGAAATATTTCAAGTCTCGCTTTTGGTCAGTTGTTTTGCAGACTGATGAGATAATAGATGGTGAAACTGTGGTTTTTAGAGATATATGTTGACAGTATGTGATTCACATGTTCGAGCATCTGATAAAACAGCGAATCTGAATGATAATCATCATCAGATTGCATTTTAGAATACCGTGTATCGACGAAACCGATGTTTTCTTTCCACTGAATCTTTTCGAATATTTCAACGTTTCTTATTCATTTGCAGCAGAGATGACAGTACAACTATAATGCTTTTCATTATCTACCATGTAATAAGCGTGAACAAGTAATCAAACATGTCATTACCAGTAATATCACTCGGAGACGCAACTTGGCGACCAATGACTGTTCTGAGCTATTTTTTTCTTAAAAATTATCAGCATAAGGCTGAGGTACAACGAACGAATCATTTGTCTAATTGACATCATATGGTTGATTCATAAATCAAGCGGAAAATCAGTGAAAGACTGTGAAATAGTCACGGTCCACGACAGAATTTCGCTTGAAAAGAAATTATAATTGATAAATTCATTTATTACAGAGTTTTTCGAAATCTACAGAAAATTTTTATTCATTAGCTCGAACGAGAAGTTTCTTAGAGAAATTGTCTTATAATCTTAGAAAACTAGTTGTAGTATATTGCTCTTCTTCAGGCTCTAACCATCTCACTGCAGGATCGTTCATTTTTGTTGCTGTTGTTATGACACTGACAATCAATGAGAAAAACATTGTGCCGATAATGATATAACAAATAATCGATAATGTCAAAGCTAATTTCCTCAATCTTTTGATGAGTACCGTTCGTTTTCTTTGCATATGCAAAACTCGATTAACTTCATTTAAAAAATCCCAGAAAACCGTACCATGTGCGACTTCTTGTTTACTGAAATAATAGAGTAGATTTTGTAAAGGTAATGGCTCTTCGCCCAGTCGATCATAGACGAGTGCATCATTTGGTTTCACATGACTCGTATCATACGTTTTTAAACGTCGACTATCCACAGCTAAGACGAAATTTTTCACTGCATGAAAATTTTCTTCTTTATCAATGTTTTGGATTTCTTCTTGCGCACGTTTCAGTTCACGTTTCATCTGTAAACCAATATAGAAATCAGGTAAATTAGTGTCTCGTTCGCGTTGATTATAGCCCATAAAACGTATTCGATGTAAATTGCGTCGGACGATTAACCAGTGAGATTTCTGACGAAGACGAGAAGCAGTACGTGGTGCCTGATAATCATCTTCTTTCAAACGTTGACGAGATGATCCACGCGAGTTCGGTGTTTGTGGAGAACTGTTTCGTCCGTCAGATGGATTTGTGATAACATGGATTTCTTGTTCTTGTTTCGGAACACGCAGAAGTCGAGTACGAGACGATTGAGCCATTTGAATTTCGCTGCTAATAGTATATCTAAATGTCAATATGTACATATATATACACATGATTTACATAAACCTTGAAAGCTTCAATCTCTGAATATGAATATAATAGGAATCAGTCAAAAGGGGATGCCTTAGAAGTATATTTTCTTGAATATAAATATGGAAGTTATTCAATTGTTGAAATGCAAAATATGATTTTGCCTTTTATTTTTACCCTGTAATAGGTTAATCGACAAACGATAGACTAAATATCAATATTAGTGATTAGTTATAGCGATCAGCAAAAGAAGAACTAATGCATTTCGAAGGATGAAAGAAAAATATATTAAATGATTAGTATTTCGTATCCTACAAGCTAATCTCTTGACTTATGTCTCATTCTTACCTCTCTCTCTCTCTCTGCAATCATACAAAAATCGATAGTTAACGACAGAAAATGACAAGGTTTTATACCATACTCGTTATATATTATTAAAGAAAGGTAAAACATCGAAGGGAGACAGAGAGAGAGAGAAAGGCCGAAATATACAATTTGTTAAATATTACGAAGAGCCGCAGGTATGTCGATGATTCAAGGTAGTGATAGTGTTTTTTTCTAAACTGTGTTATCACATGGACGACAGTGATTGTAATTGAAGCTCGTGCATATGAAAATAATGAAAAAAAAATTCAAGAGAAAGAACGAGCATTATTTCTGAATGAATAAATCATATACTAGAATGAAAATAAAAATATTTTGCTTGAAAACTCAATGTGCCTCAACGATACCTATCAATTAATTTTGTCCTGTTCTGCTCGTTTTAAAATAGTTTTGTTTTTGTCAAAAATCATGTGAACGAAGAGAATTTATTCTTTACTTGGAGCCGTGCGCTGTCCTTCTCTCTTTCACTTTCTTTTATTCATAAAAAGCGCAACAATAAAATATGTTTCAGAATTCAGAATCAATCAAAACCAAGAACGAACTAGATACACTCGTTCTACGACACAAAAGTCTATTGAAATTAAAGCACATGTTTGCTTGTTAAAGAGTAACCTTGGATTTTAATATATTTAAATAACTAACTCATTGACAAACGACAACAGATAGATAAGAAGAAAAATGACTATACATTGTATTGGATGTAAACATGAGCACCTGCGGAGCATGTATGCAATCATTCAACCGTGAATATGTGTACATTAACTGACTCAGTCTTGAAGTCGACTTGTGCTAGAAAACATATGAATTAGTAGGAACAAATCAGTTTCTATTTTTAGTTGAGTGCAAGATTGATCAAGAAGCTTTGTGTGGCTAAGCAGAACAAAAAAAATTTCTTTTTATACAAATGGACTGAGGTTTGCGAATCTGAAATCATCAATAGAAAATAATTTTCCTTTTTTCATTCAGTAGTAGAGCAGAGACAGTTTTGTTTCGATAGACGGTTGTTTACTGGTAGTATCATTACAACTTCTGAGATAGTTGTATTGTGAATATAGTCTATGCTGAGGGCGCTCGAAGAATGCCGAACAGTGTGTTTAGTTAAGGTTTCCTCGCCCTAGACGTCGATTTCGACGCGAATTTATCAGGTGTATATTTCGATCGTATCAATATCATTTACAAAATTAATTTTGGTCTTGATTTGGTTTGATGTACGAACGTGTTGTTTACAAAATCAAACACTCAACAACGAAAACTCTTCTTTATCATCATAGCTATAGTCTTGTTAAATATATTTCAGAACTAATTCATGATTATAAAAAACTGAAATTTTACTCGGCATTTACTTCCGGTGCTCGCCATTCTGGTCCACCATCGGAATCATCTCTATACAAATCAATAATTTTCGATGTTGAAGTAAGTACGCTCACTATCAACGAGCATAACATGAGACCGAGAATGATAAAGACAATTATAGCAGTAACTAATGCAACTTTACGAAAAACGGCTGCGCGATTGAGATGTTGCCGATTCTGATAGATGATTGCGCATACATCAGATAAAAATGGCCGAAACAAACTATTATATGGTACATGGCAATTTTTCGAGAAATAATAAAGTAGCGCTTGTAATACAACAGGTTCTGCACCAAAACTCGGGTGGTATAACGTGTCCGACGATCGTAAATGTGTTACGTTATACTTTCGAGAAGATGTAGGATTAATTGGTAGGTAAAACTTACGAATAGGAGTAAAATTCGATTGTTCTATTTCTTTAATTTGACTTTTAGCACGTCGTAATTCTCGTCGCATCTGAATGAGTATATACCAGTCGACAAATTGTTGTTCGATATCCGATGTACTAATTCCACCCCAACTGCGAATCTGATGTATATTATTTCGAACAATAATCCATTTGGAATTCGGTGCTAGTGTATGCGCAGTTAATGGTGCTTGATAATCATCTTCTTGAAGAACGATTGATCGTTGATGAAGTAACGGATTGCTTATCACACGTAGTTCTTGCTCTTGTTTAGGATGTTTGTGCAATAAAAGTTTCAAACGTTGAGACATTCTAGCGGATGGCAAGTAAAAGATATATGCTGAAGTTTCGAGTGAATTGATTGACGTTTGTCTCTATTTTCTCCGATCAAATATGAGTATTACATACAATGAAGAATTTCTTTGTGTTCTTTAAAGCAAAAAATGTGAAGAAAAGGATTTTGATTTAATTTTTTTCTTTTCTATGGCTATACAGATGTATTATATGAAAATATTTGTTCACCTATGTCCATATGAAACGATATTCAATACTCGATTATTTCAGGAATGGTAAATATAGATGACTGTCACATTTACTTGCTGTCAGCCACTCGATCGATGGTTTTTCTTCTTCTGTAATAACGTCAGATATTACTTTCAATACGATTACCCAAGCTAACCATCATCATTTGCATAGACAAATGCAGAAATGGTAGACTTTACCTATAAATTTCAATATTGAAGGAAATCAAGAGAATGCTGCAGTAATTATATGTTTACACTGTGCAGAAAGGAAAGAGAAGTCTACTTGATCGTATTCTGTCGATCTCTTTGCGTGACTGTAAGTTGACAATTGAAGGCTATACGATTTAAATTGGCATCATTATTTTGTAGAGAACTTCACAAAACTAGAAACATTCTTTCGTTAGAATCCATGTCTAGAAGGACAATGAAGGCGAAGTTCATTCTCTAACAGATGTATACATCGAACTATTTACTTTTTTCAAATAAACGAAACGCAATAAAAGCATGATTAACGATATGTAAAAAGAGAATATGCGCGTGATTATGTATAGACGTGTATATGTACAAGAAAATCGGTGTTGTTTTGTTTTACAGTACAGTCATTTCTTCGCCAAGTTCTTCACTAGCATTAGTTGAAGTCGATTGTGTCGATGATTGGTGTTGTGACTTCAATTTTTCAGGTGGTGATGATGATCCTGCACGATTGAGCTCTTTGATATCTCTATACTCCTGAAATTTATCTCGGAATGATGTTTGACTTTTATAACTATCAACCAATGGATTTGCTCGTTTCGCAGCAATTTCACCGCTGAAAAAGAAAACACTCTCAAATTTGAATTGGAAGAAAGAATTTCCACATACATAACATCAATAACCCAATCACGAAATAGTGGTAACAATTGATCATCCATTGATGGAAGTACAACCATACGCTAAAAGGTCATTATATGAAGATACGTTCGAGCCGTTAAATAAAACTTTACTTTGAGTTCATCACGGATACGTGCTTCGAGAAAATCATGAATTAATGTGTAAGAATATTTACTTTCACCGAAAACAGGTGTCACTTTAAGATTAAGATCTGGCATTTCAGGGAAGCCGATCCTATATCAAGAGAAGAATGTTATACTTAAAGAATAAATTTCCAACAACAAAATTACCATATACGATCACTTGGTGGGGGTGGAATGTTGATCTAGATAACAAAGGGTAGAACGTATTGACGAAATAACTTCTGAAGTGCCTTTTTAACATACCGTCATCATACCACTAAAGCTGGTGAGTTCGACCTTTGCGCCAACTTCGGCATTAGACAACTTTTCAATCACGCCGGCAACTGGTTTCAAAGCGGCAAATCGTTGAAAATGTTTGTTAGCAGCGACTTTTTGTAACAATGTGCCTAATTTACGTGATGCAGCACTAAATTATGAAGAAGAAATATATCCAATACCGAAAAAACAGATATGTCCTACTTTTCGGGTACATCTGGCTCTTTCGCTAATAACTTTTGTCGTTCGACAAGATCATCATCGTCAATCTTATCCTCGCTAGGAGCATTTTGTGCAGAATGATGTTGGGCGTACATGGGTTGATCATAAACAGGATTGTAATTGAGAAGTCGTTGAAGAACAAGACGAGTTTTGATCGTTATTCTGAAATACAAAGGAAGAAATCGTTTGATACACTAAAGTCAATACTCACTTGAAACTTCCTCGATAGAAAAGAAATAGATTGAACCAGATTCCTTTCGCATTGAATTGCATAGGCTCAACTTTTAATATAACAGGAAAAGTGTTTCCTAAATCGATGGTTTCGACATGTAGATCTTCTAATACTGTGACCTGAATGAAATAGAGACATCTCGTTTCCATCATCTCAATAGTTATTTGACTTACGGCAATTTCTTTCAACTTTAATTCGATTTTTTCTTTCATTAAATCTTTGAATAAAGGTTCTTCGAAAACGTCGCAAAGTAACCGACGGGCAACGAAATTTAGCGTTATTGCTGCTTCATCGAGACAATCTGGTGCATCAAGTAAACGCTCGAGATTTTCTTCCTGCTTTCGGAATTTCTTTTTCATTGATGCTGTTTGATGTGAACCCGTAACATCAACATCTTTGTCAGTTGCTTTCTTATCTTTGTCTTTGTCTTTTTCTTTGTCCTTTTCCAGTGATTCAATACGTAGTTCTTGTGCAGCTAAGCGTGCTTGAACCATATCATTGCGAATATCAGTCTCATTAATTTGACTACGGAGTACTTCAGTTTCACCTTTATCTGTTGCTGTTGTATCTGCGTAAGGTGGACCGACTGTTTCGGCTGCCTTCATTTGCACACGGTCGTCAAGATTAACTGAGTTTGTTTGCATGTCTTCGGCTCGTGTACCCAATGTTGGAATCTGTGTATCAGGAACACTTTGCGCTATCATATTGATTGATGGAGATGTGACATTCGAGACAACGGCAGGTGCTGATGGTGCACCCATTAGCGCTAGATTAGCTCGTTCAATTTCTTCTTTGCCTTGTCGTAAGACAAGTGATAATCTAGAAATATAATTTACTAAAGTCGAATTTGGAAATGAGCCAATCACTTACTTATGAAACCAATCTTCTTTGGCAGGACCGGTTTCCAGAAATAGACTTATAGCTGTTTGTGTATTGTCAAAAAAGTCTATTGTGTCAAATTTTGATTTTCCTAAATTTTCCTGGCTGTATACTTCTTTGCTAAGTAATTTGAGATCTTGAATGATTATAGGATACTCATTGACCCAATATTTAATACGTGTCATTGTAGCTTCAGGAACAAGCATGATCTTAGCTTCTGGAACGTAGAAAATTGGAATTATGTTAGAACTATTCTGGTTCGATTCTGAATGTTTTACCGTTGAGATAATATTCTCGATGGCCAACAAATCGAATTTCCTTGTCTTTATGTTCTTCTTCAATTGCTTGAGTTGGTAATTGAATAGTGAGATGATAGTTATCCAAACGTATGACAACTGGATAACGAACATAATCATCATCACGATCAGCATCATATTTACCAAACAAGATTTCTCCACATGTCTACGAATAAGAGTAGAGTAAAATTCGTTGAACTTATTCAGATAGATTGCTGCAATTCTTACGTGTAGAGTTGTATGTTTGGCTTCATGCGGTGTTTTAACTTGATGGAATTTATTCAATTCTGGAAAATCGATCCATTCGTGTACAACTGTTTCATCTGCTTTGGCAGTAGCATAGATTCGTGTTATCATATAAGCAAGAGCGGCGATAAACATAAATCCAACAAAAAATCCACTAAAAAATGATGATATTGGTTTCCATAATGTAATAAGTATTGTGAAAAATCCCACTGCACACTAATAAAAAACATAAGAATACAGTAGGGGAAGTTATCAAAAAGTAAATTCTAACCGAAACTGGATAAATCGTATCTCGTTTGACATTAAATTCAGGTAGCACTGTATGAAAACGAAATTTCGGTCCAGCTAATAACATCGTCGTTTTTCGTGCATTTTTATCCATACGTACAACAGTAGGTTTGGCTGTAAAATCAATAGGATCGATTTTAGTAACTACGAATTCATCAGAACCACTTTCGCTTGTTGCTCGACTATGACTATTATAGAGTTCGTGTCGTACACCACTCATAATTAAATCTTTTGCTTGTTCGGAATTCTCTGTGGAAAATATATCTTGAAATGAGCGAAATGAATCACTATGAACCATGCCAGCTGTTGCAGCAGCCAATGTGTCATTTGTTGGCCGTTTTCCGAAACCCATGGCCAATTGGGATATTGAGTAGACATGTTCCGTCGGTGGAGCATCCTCACCTATATATTCGAAGAAAAAACAACATTAATTGATCATTTGAAAGCTTTCGTTAGTTGAATATAAAATATAAAATTCTTTTTACGCGACTCACATTTATGATGATGATGATCGTGCTCCATTTACAATCGAAACCTTATTCTATCTTAGCAATACGTTTGTAAAATGAAAAATTTTTCAGTATCTTCTTTCATTTTTCTTTCCTTATCGAACAAGAAAAAGTTTTCTCTTCTTACCTATGCGAACCGGTTGATTCTCTGTCGGTGTTGACGCTTTTTTCTCGTCAATTGAGCCATCATCAGTGACATTTGCTCGTGACACTTGCTGCATTTGACTAGCACTAATATTGCTATGAGATAATCTTCGACGTTCAATATTATCAGCAATATCTTCTTTAATATTCGTTATCTTCTGACCGAGTTTTTCTAAAACACTACTAGTACTTTTTCTATGAGAGTCGTTACTACTACTGCTCATATTTGAGCGTTAAGAAGCAATAATTGTCGATAATTTATTTAAGAAAATAGAATAATCAATACGTTTATTTCGTCTAAAAATAAGAAGTGGAAATAGAAAGATAAACACTTGTTGATGACGCTTTTGATCATCGTGTACTCCATCAACTCCACTATTTTTCCTCTATGATTACAGCCAGTAACAGAACGGTTAAAGAGTAGTACACAGGAAAAAAACAACAAGGGCAGTATAAGAGAGCGAGGAAGAAAAAGAAGTTGCAGAGGAAAGGATAAGCATAGTTCGTCCCGAACACAGAAAACTATGAGTCAATAGTTGGCAACATATATTAGAAATCGTTGTTATTGTTTGACAAATCAAGCGCGAAGTACGACAATGAAACATATTGGTCATTTTGAACTATCCAACGGATAACCTCGAATGAGTCATGCAATGTTTTTATACTTATTCACATCTATCTGTTTCATGCATTTACATTGACAGTAAATTGCTATGATGAAAACGTGTTAGAATGAAATAAATGTAAAATGGAATTGATATTTTATTATTTGACGATTTTAATTGATAAATTTCTTGCAGTAATCAACAGATGTCTTACATTTTGGATTATAAGATATCAGGAATAGACTATTTCATAACAGAATGAATATTTCTTTTTCTTTTTTATTGTGTTTGAGTGTATTTTCGAACATGTGATTCTTCATACTTAGAAAAAAAAATCTTTTGTGAGTCGTCAACACAAACTGTCGACACTGGGGCTTTCTATATAACTCAATCTGATGTAGGATAGGTAACATTGAATTTGAAATATCAATGATACATATAGATGGCGATATTGTAGAAGTAATTTATTTAAAAAAAAGACTTTTTTTATGATGGAAGGAGAATCGTTAGTGAGCTAAATAAAACTAGAACGAGGGATATTTTCATATTTTTAAAAGGTATCTTATCACCGAACATCCTTCGTTTCTAAGCAACTATCATTACACTTCTTCAGAGATGCCGTCTGATTGACAGGCAAACCATTCTACTTTTCCTATGGCTCAAACACGTGTTTTGATGTATGATAGTTCTTTGATTTGTTAATAGCACATTGAATTTTCTTTGCTTCGATAGAAAATATGGTCCATATAAAAGTTTCAACGGTGTTCAACATAAACCAGATCGTATTAAGGGTCTAGAACGTAATTATCACCGTCTTTGCTTGTCAAATCATCTTTTCACAATAAAATTCTCTCTTTTAGTTTATTTAACAAATCTTGGTTACGCTGTTAGTACCCAAACGATTCCGATTCGAAATGTTTGTGAAGTTCACGTTTATGATATGAAAGTTTACGAATGTGACGTTCGTGATCTACAATTTAGTGGAGATGGAGATTTAGATAATTTATGTCATGAAGCACATCGGCAAATCACCGCTGTGACAACATCATAATCAATGGATTTTATTTTTCTTTTTCGAAAATCAATAAAAATTTTGTCTTTTAAGTTTCACTGGTATGATTTTCACTTATTTTGGTCCAGTAAAATGCTTACGTAATGTTGACCAACATTTGAAATAGTCGTGATCAACACGTTCGCATTCTTTCATACTCCAGTTGGTTAGAACTAAACTTAAAGACGACTCAAACATAAATGCTAATGAACCTTCCGCGATACGCATAGGTTTCAATTCATCTGTAACTGCTTTTTCAAAACAATCAGTGTCAGGACCATGTGGAGTCATGCAACTATGTAATGTAGCACCGCCAGCTTGAAAAGCTTCTTTTGCTTCGTATTTACCAGTTATAAGACCCATAAATTCCGACATACAATTACCTAGAAGATGAACATTCTTAGAATAAGTACGAGCTTTACAAATCTTTGGTAGACTTAACGATGATAGTAAGGTGGACGAAATGTATGTTCTTGTACTGACCATCGTGGTGGAAAAATAACGAAATCGGCAATAGCTGTACCAGGTTTTAACGAAGGACACGTTAAAACAGTGAATATCGATGGATCCTGAAAGAAGAAGAAGAACAGGCAAGCGGATGTGATTTACACTCACGAAAGAAAGAACGAACCAAATGATCAACTGATACGGAATTAACAACAACGAATTTCCGTAAATCATACTTATACGGCGCATAGTTCCCATGCCAAGCAACAACATCAAAACACGAATGGTTCTGAAATGAGATTTCCTCTTCGGTAAATGATTATTTCCTATGAAAATAGCATACTAGTTTTGATTCGAATAAACTGCCTTGATATTTATGAACAACAGTAAATTCACATTGTCGATCTTCATACCAAGCTGCAAACAGAATAATCAAGACTAATTCAAATCATTGCTTGAAAATTACCCATCGGTGTTTCGAAATCACGTGGATTGGCTAAACCATTTGCACCTACAATACAACATCAATTATGTACTGATCAAATTCTGTAGACGATAAATACCAATAGGTCCCAAGCTTGGTAAACAAAAATGATTATCAAAAACTTCGAGTACATAACCTCGGGATGGTTGATCAACAGCGATGGAAAATCGAATACCTTGCTAAAAACAAATTGCATTTCTTTTCTATCTGAATCGATCAGAACTGGCAACAAAAATACTTGAATAACACAAATTTCTTCCGGTTTAACTAACATTCGACCGAATTCGGTCGTGATACGCAATGCACCATGTTGTGGAACTAGCAAATATCAGACTTTCATTATCAAACAACAAATCAAGATGTATTCCTCTTACCAATGAGAAAATCTCCATCGGCATTGCAGAGAGCTCGATCTTCCATTGAGCTGTTACAAGCGTAGATTGAAACTGAGATGCCATGCCGAGCACAAGGATCTCCAGCACCGCATAAAGTTGCTAATCCCTATCGAAATAAGATAAGTGGTTACAGAAGAGATTTGTTCTATCAATTTACATCGAGAAAATCTTTCTTTTCATCTTCAACTGATGGAATATTGAATGGTTTCCATCGTGTTTGATTTGGATTTGGTTCTAATTTATCCCATTGATTGGTAATCAAATCCGATTTTATGCGAGTAAATGGTGCATGTAACACTGCTGGTAAAATTCGATAGAACCAACTAGAAAACAAAATAGAGTGAATCAATGATTTGTTGAGTTTATAACGTATAAGTACGTTCGCTGATTTGTTTCTCTTGGTGCCGTAAACGCTGTTCCAGATAATTGTTCGGCATAGAGTCCATACGGACACAATTGAGGCGTATTCTTTTAGAGAGAGAAAGGAGAAATAAACAACTTTACAAGTCGCTCGATTTTTGTATGAGATTTTACTTGATTTTTTGGTAATGCATCTGGACAACGTGGGTCTTCGGATGAAAAATGATTGCCGAAACCACTATGATACTATGTGAATATCGACAAACATTCGAGTAGAAACACGTAAAAGGAACTCAATTCATTATTTACTTTCAGGTCTTCCCAATCGACGGTCATCGTTTTACTTGTACTAAAGAAATGTAGAACTAAAGTTGCGTATTTAAATTTATCAAATGTACACAGATATCGATAGATACATAGATAGTTAAATAAACACAAATACGCACACCTTCAGTGTTGCCATGTGATCTTTTTGTTATTCTTATCTTTTTCTTTTTCTGTATCTTTTATCATTCCTCTCGGAGTTCTATGTACTAAATTCGTTTTGAAGTTGTTGTTGTTGTTGTTCTTCTTCTTCTTTATTACTATAGATGAAATATAAAATATGCAAATAAACATTAAAAAAATTCAATTTCATCGAACAACTTCAATCTTCTTTTTGTACCTCATAAAAGATTAGTATTTGTGCACAATAAACGAAGAAAGAGAGAAGAGAAAAAAGTTTTTTTTCGAATAAAGGGACGCATACGATGCGCACTATTTATAATGAGCAAATATTGATCATATGCGGCATGTCCATAAAAGAGTAATGCGTAAAGGCAACATAGACATTTTCTTGCATTTTACAACGAATTGATCAAATACACATTTCGAGTTTTTCGCTGGCAAGTGTTATAGACATAAAATCAAAGAGTACAACGAGGCAAAATGAAGTGTTTGTTATTATGTTCGGCATCTATAAGTATGATTTATGAGAGACATCACTAATAAACCGCAGGATCGTGAAAGAATTCCCTGTCACTTTTTTTTTGTCTATGGCAATTTAGTCAGATGAAAGGCATATAATGTAAGTTATTCGACGACGTATTACTAATAAAACAGAACTGATTCCTGTTCTCTTTTCTTTACTTAATCGAATCTGCATACTTGAAATAGTACGTAACTTTTGTCTTTCTTGTTAGAGAAAAAGAAAATATTAGCTTAACTCAACATGGATCTCGAATATAGCGTGATTGAGAACGTTCATCGAAATCGAGCTGGACAAGTTGTACAAATCGATTATCAATTCGATGAGACAGTTGTAGTGGAAACTGTTACATCCGGTTCAACAGTGAGCATTGCAAAACAAAACAGAGAAAAACGGAATCGAACATACGATGCAACAATCACTCGTGAACAATATCAAAATCTCGTTCGTAATCTCAAGAATCCTCTCTCATTCGATGCATTCATTAATGTTCTACGTCCATTCATAATGGGATTTTATTCAAGTGATGAATTAGAACGTGCATTTTCAACATTGGATCGCGATCGTTCAGGTTCCATTCATATCGATGAACTAAACGCATTTCTACCGATATTAAACGATACAATAAATGGCGATGCTCTGCGTGACTATATCCGTAAAGTGGATGAGAATTTCGATGGAAATATGAATTATGACGAATTCCGGGCACTTGTTTTACGTGGCATTGGCCGAGATATCATTTGTAATCACTTATAAAGAAACAAAACATTTCCGGATCGTTTTTCCTTCTTAGATGCCTTAGTTTTCTCTTTTTTTCTTTTAATTCAATCAATTCATCTTTTGTGTTATAATCACACAAAATAACAGAATAAAAAAAACACAGAAAAACAAAGCAAAAAACAAAAAAACAATACTCTCGACTAGTTCGTATGTTTATCGAGTTTATAAATCAGAACAGCATTTTTAGCTGATTTCACTGTCCACCATCGGCCAAGTCGGTGTTCTTGACCGATACCGGCAACTAGATAACTACCATCGGAAGAAAATTTAAGATCATTAACAAAGCCAACCTAGAACATTTCGATGAATTCTACTGAAAAGAAATCATGAACAAATCTTACTTGTGATATTGTGAAAAGAGGGATCAAATGGTTGAATTCAGGTGTTGACTTCCATAATTGAATTGTGCCATTGAATGAACCTGAGGCAAGTAAATCGGTGTAACGAAGTGAAGCTAATGCTGTGATCCAAAAATCATCAGGTAACGATGACGGAATCACAAGTGGATCGAATGACGTAAATTTGTGAGCACGAGGTAGATTGTAAAGAGGACGACGTTTGCCTGTCGACCAAAGAGCGATGCATCTAGAAAAAATTCAATACAGATTGGTAATCTTAACTTTGGCAAAGGCCGGATTCATTGATTTCTCTATGCTTATCAGCATATTTGAATATATTAAGGTTTCGGTAGTAAAAATATTCATCTATTTTTATATACACAATGTTTGCACTGACTATTGTCGAAGGTCAAATGGCAAAGTCAAATTTTTTATTGTTTGAGTTTATGTAATAAGATTTTACGATTTCTTCTTCTTAACTTCAGTTTGTTTCTTTCCTTATGAACCAACTTACCCGTCATCGCCGCCAGAAACCATATGTTCGTCATTAATTAAAGCAACACAATCAATTGAACCTCTTGAATAGTAATCGAATGTGAACAACACCTTTCCCCACAAAACAAGTTTATACATACCTATGTCCAGTAAACATTAAATGTGATTCTTCGACGATTTTCCATAATCTCAATGAGCCATCTCGACCACCAGCGGTAACACATCGTTCACGCATCAACGCATCAATGGCTTGAATTGGTTCTTGATGACCAAATCTAGAATAAAACGTCGAGAAATTTTCTTGAAAGATCAATTTTCAACGTACAATGTTTCAACATAGGTCATTTCATCTAGATTCCAAAGTTTGACCGATCGATCTTGAGACGCACTGAATAATTGATGGGAATTACGACGAAAGGCTAAACCCTAGAGAACAAAAATTGTATTTTGCAAATGTCTCTCTCCAATGTAAAAACTTACAGTAATCGGTCCCTGATGTCCACGAAGGGTCTTCAAATGTTGACACGTTTTTGCATTCCATACCTGAATCAAATCTGCACGATCTCCTGTCACCTAGAATAAAAACAAATTTTACATTCGTATTTGCCGATTCATATAAAATTCTCTACTAAAAACTGTCCATCAGTTGAAATACTAATTGCAAGAATATGATCGTAATGTCCAACAATTGGTACTCGTTCGTTTGTTTCAGTGGGTTTCACAAGTCGACGTATCAAATGAAGTTTTTTACCAGTTAACAAACACCCTAATTGAAATGTGTACGTTCATATTTACTTTTTGCGAAAGATTATTTGTAGAACTTACATTTAATAATACTGCAATCTTTTGATCCAGTGAATGCATATTTGTTGTCATTTGAGATACATACACAGGTGACACTTTGTTGATGACCACGACATGTGTGAAGAAGAACAGGTTGAGAATACTAATAAAACGAAAGAGATAGATTTTTATTTTTATGGTCAAATTCTTGATTTTACATTTGAAGCAACTTGACGATGAAGTTTACCCGCTTGTTCAAGCTAAACGCGAACAATATGTAAATCTTCACATAATCGAATTCTATTTCAACATACGACATCATCACGAAGACGTTCAGAAACAGCGTCACGATCGAGTTCACGTTCTTTTTCTGAAAATCAAACCATTTTATTTTTCATTCAAGTTACAGATTCATTCCTACCTTGTTTGGCAATCTGTTCAATGTACTCTTTCGCACGTTTCAATCGTTGCTCATGAACGTTATTTTCATCATCGTCGTCATCTTCTTCGTTTAATAAGAGATTATCTAATCGAACAGTTCCATTCGTCTGACGGTTTTGTTCGTCATCTTCTTCAAGATCACTATCGCTTGGAATTTCTTCGTTTTCGTCTATAATGTCATTTTGTTTTTTGGATTTCTTGTTTGTATGACCATTTGTGAATTCAGATGATGTGGATTTCGTTTTTTTCTTGGCATTTTCAGATTTAAGTAATTTCTAAAACTTCTATCTTATGAACAATCAAGAATGAAAGAAAAGAAATGATTACCTTGCGCTTTTTGTCTTTTGATTCCGAGTTTGGTTTTCTAATGAAGAAAGGCATGTTTATCTAAAAAAACAGATTGTTAGCATCGATATTCTCTGGTTATTCACACTAAATTTAACATAAATATTGACTAGATTAAAGACTGTTTGGAGAAAAATTCAAAATTTCAGATCGTCTTCATCAATATCGTCGATTGTGCTCAAACAGACTTCTTTCTCTGGTTGATTGTCTAGTTTGCGACGTTTGGCCTGAGATTGTTCGTCGGCATATGAAGTATTTTCATCGATCGGTACGAGAATTTGAGTATTTATACGAGTGCTGGGCCCTACTTTATCAATAGGACTTATATGATTATTAAACACAGGAGGTTTAACAGTAAGTGGCGTCGAATATTGTTCCGTATGTTGATTGGCTTTGATCTCTTCTCGTTTTTCTTGATGTGCGATTTGAGTTGAAAGCAGTTTAAATCCATTATTTGTTGTTGCAGATTGAGTAGGGTACACCGATGGTGTTTGGGGCCTTTTAAATTCGCGAGGCATAGTTCGTTTTTCATTCTCATCATTTTCAGTCCATGGCTTTGATTGATCATATTCCTGAGCAATGCGTTCGAGTTCGCGATCACGTAATTCCGAGAGATTTAGCCAGTCGAGAACAAGATGAACTATAACAAAGTAAGAGCAGTTAAAACGAAGAAAAGGGATGGACCTACCATGCCCCTCATATTCTTTCTCCGGTTGTTCTGCGAATGTTGTGTGTAAAGCGTTCATTTTATCAATTAACTTGCCACAACCATTCAAACTTGCTTCCATCAGTAGAACAGCAACAACTGCATCGAGTATTGTGACGTGTGGTGAAAAACATAATTTTGCATGAGCTAAAATATATCTTTTCGAATGAACTTCGTTTTTAGAGAAGTGCTTGTTTTACTACCTTGCGCTAAACGGACAGTACTTTCGAGTTGACGAACAGTTATATGTCGCTCCGAGTTTTCAGTCAATCGACGGGATAGAGAATAATAACTAAATATACAGATTCTGGGATGTAATTGAATAGGGAAGAGTTTACATACGTCTTAATGATTGTTTCAGCATCTTCTGTCATCTGTGGCTCAGCAGATTTGATCGTCATGAAATAATCTCGCATTTTCGTTATTGACCACGGTTTTTTCAGCGTACCATGACCTAAATGTAAATAACTCTCTAATAAAAAGAAAAGAAAGGAATCAAATGTACCAAGTAGATCAATTCCTTCAGTGATATACGTTGCAGCAATATTATCCCACTCTTGATTTTGTGTATCAAGTGTCAGTAAAATCAAATCGAATCGACTCAATAATGGTGATGAAAGTGCTGTATTGATTGTTAATGGATCTTCATTATCATAAACACCTTTAGGGTTTGCTGATGCGATGATAGAACAACGTGTTTGTAATGTTCGTAACATTCCTCCCTTCATAACTCAAATAGAGAAAAATCAAAATGGACAGCAGCATACTTTAGCTAAACTAATTGTTTGCTGTTCCATTGCTTCGAGTATACAAGCTTTATCTTGATTTTTCATCGTATTGAATTCATCAATACAACATATACCTTCGTCAGCCAGAACTAGCGCTCCAGCTTCTAATGTCCATCCGGGTCCGTCCTAGACCAGAATTTGTCATTTATGTACATGTTTATGTGCCAGTTCACTTACTCGAACAGCTGTAGCTGTTAAACCAGCACTGGTTGAACCAACGCCAGTTGTTAACACAGCTCGTGGCATCATTTTAGCAACATATTTAAGAAAAAATGATTTTCCAGTGCCTATCGGACACAATCGTTTATATTAAAATCAAAATTCTATTCAAATACACACCTGGATCACCAACTAGTAGCAAGTGCGGTTGGCTACGAACACGAATACCACGTTTTTCATCCGAAATCTAGATTAATTCGTCTATAAAATCAACTCTGAAACACATTCTTCTATAACTTACAGTAACTCCACCAGCTAAGATCAACGCAATGGCTAGTTTTACTACATAAAGTCCATACAGTTGAGGACAAATACTGGCTAATATACGATTTCGAGCTGAAAGTGGAGTTCGACAGTTATCTTTCCAGTATTGTTCGAATTCATCATGCTTTTAAAAGAAGAACAATCAATTCTTTATGAATAAAAGAAGAAAGCTATTCGAACTAACCGCATGTGGAGATACACTAACAGTTTGATCATTGAGTACGACAACATTATTCGCTTCTAAGCATAGACTAGTCTGACCACGACCACCGACTTGTACTGGCCGCCAACGATCTTGAACAAAGCCGCTACAGAAGAGAATTGATGTTCAGCATCACAAATCATTTAAAGAACATTCTGAGCAATAGATAGCTGAGAATTACTTGACTTACTAGATAGCCACATCATCTCCTGGTTTGCAAGCTTCGACAAGATCATCTTCGAGAATGACACTAAACGAGCGTGGTAGATTATTTGATGTAACACGTTGTAATGATTCTTGAACTTTGATTTCTCGATAATCCGATAAACTTATTGATTTGTCCTCCGCTGAAAGCAAGAAGATCGGTCATAAGGTCGTTCGATTGTATTACATACTTTCTTTCATTGACTTGAATTTTGTTGATTTACAGTCTTCATTCGAACATCGCGTTGGTTTTAATTTAATCCTTTCCATATTACTCGATTTTGTGACTGTCACTATCGCTCCACATTCTTCGCATTCAAACGATCTTGTCGCATCGAAAACATACGGTGTACCAACACGAATAACTGTTCCATGAAAACAGATAAAATGTCCGCGATCTTGACAACTAGAGTTGATATAAAACCAGCTGACATTGCTATACTTTCCATATTAATTTACTTTGGAATTTGGTGACGAACAAGGTCTGAACGGTTACTACCAAATTTGATGATTTTAATCTTTGTTGTTATATCTTCTGGCTAAAAGAAAGAAACGTTTTATCTTCAGATTCACCGTGAAAATATTTACAAGTGAATAATCAGATAATTCTAAAGCGACTTGTTTGAATGCTTCTGTAAGTTTATCGAAAAAGTAACGAGCACGCGAACCCAAATCCCAGAGAAGTCGACCCAATTCAAAATCATATTCTAATAATTTACAATAGCTAAACATTTCGATAAAGAAATCCATATAAAAATAAGAAAGATTACTTTAATGTCAGCGTAATAACATTGGTTATGTCTGATTTATCAGTCGGTAGAATGCTAAGAATATCATTTTTACATTGTTCACTGCGGAAAAAGTCTTTTAAAGCTTCTAAAAGGGAAAATTAAAGGAAGTGTTCAGTTATGAAAGCAATCGTTTTCTTTTAATTACCTAAAAGTGAACGTGAAGCATTTGTGGGCATTTCGATTTCGACTGAGTATAGTTTTTCTTCTCGAATATATCACTTTCTGGATTGAGATGTGATGGGTAAAGTTAGGAACACTTTGATTGGTTCGTATCAACCAACAGGAAATAACGGTCATTCCAAGTTGAAACTCGATTGAAAAAATGTTTTCTTTTCTTTAGAAAATCTACGAAAAATATCGAATTTATGCACGAAAATCATTTTCATTAAAACTATCCATGTTATGGGTAGGCAATACTCATATTGAAAATGTTGTTGATTGACAACTTTGAGTTCTACTGTCAACTGTTGTTCATTTCTTTTGAAAGAATTAAATTTGTTTACTCTACTCATTTGAGTTATACTGAAACCATTGTAGACACACCACCTAGGCCTATCTATTCATGTACTTTTTTTCACGTAATCTAAGCAAATAAAACTGATACTTGATATATTTTACGATAAGATTTGCCGGGTGATTATATAAAAAGTTTCATTAAACATGAAAAACATGGTTTAAAAATATTCTTTTTAGAATGTTTTGCTTGTATTTAACTGTGTTACTTGCTGTAGCAAGTATCAATTCATATGAAATACCTGCGCCATTTGATATTCGAATTGATTATTATAAAGTTGATACAACAAGAGATCTAGTCATTAACACACCTCGGCCACGGTTTTCATGGAAATTACCACGTTTTAACGAACGTAATGTTCACCAAACAGCCTATCAAATTCAACTGCAATCGTATAACGATCGATGGGATAGTGGAAAAGTTGATTCTACTCAATCGATTCATGTCTCAAATGAAAATTTCGATGAGCTTCAATCATTAACATATTACCAAATCCGTTTCCGAGTATGGACAAGTTTGTCGGATGAAGCAAGTTCATGGACGGATTGGATACAGTTTCGAACATCGATGTTCGATTTGCATGAATTCCTTATGCAAAGAAATAATGATGTGAATTGGATTGGTTCGACACAGATCTACATGAATGAATTGCGAAAGGAGTTTAATGTTTCGAGTACCAGTGCAATTCGAACAGCAATTGCTTTTATCTCGGGTGTTGGATATTATGAATTGTATATCAATGGTCAGAGTGTTGATCCAAGTCGAAAATTAGATCCAGGATGGACAACATACGAGAAGCGTACCCTATTTGTTTCGTATGACCTAACATCAACGATTAAAGTACGAGAATACAAACATTCAAATTTGTTTAATTGTTCTTTTTGTGTAGCTTGGTATGAATGCTGTTGGTGTAAAATTAGGAAATGGTTGGTACAGTCAAGAGCAGTATGTTCCACCATCTGCGAGCGAACCATCTTATGGTAAGGAAGAATGAATTTAACCTAGTATGGAACGATCCGGTTGGTTTCTTTAATCGCGTCGTTTTAGGTCCTCCGCGCCTCATGTTTGTTTTACGTATTACTTTTGAAGATTCACAAGAACTCGCCATTTATAGTGATCAAACATGGAAAGGTCGTCAAGGATCCATTGTACATGATAGTGTTTACAATGGAGAAATCGTTGATAGCCGATACGATCGCCCTAATTGGGCTCAGGTCGGATTTAACGATACTCTCTCGCTTTGGATTACACCGGAAATTATGCCACCACCAGTCAATGTAACTGCGAACGGTCAAATGACTCTACAAGATATGCCTCCAATACGTGCAGGCATTGACGCCTTACAATTTGAAATCGATAATCCATCCGAAATCATCAATAGTTACTTAACAAAAGAAGACATCGGCGATATTCAAGGTGGGCAACTCCGTGATGGTGGTGTATTAAAACCAGTGTCTGTATCAACACCAGTCTTAGGTGTTCACACTTTTGATATGGGACAAAATATGGTTGGTTGGTGCCGATTTCATTTTCACGGTCCACGTGGTCTTGGCATTTACATTCGTCATGCTGAAGTGTTAGCACAACCAGTCGTAGCGTCAAAGTATGTCAGATTAAAATTGATTGAATTATATTTTCACATGAAAATTCTAGACAAGCATACGGTGGAATCTATATAGAAAATCTTCGCGGTGCTACTCAAAGTGATAGTTATATATTACGTGGAGATCCCAATGGTGAAATCTATGAACCACGGTAAGTTCAACGAATGTTTCTGTTTTTCTGATCGAAAGGAACCGTACTGTTTAGATTTACTGTTCATGGTTTCCGTTATGTATCGGTTTTTGGTTCTCCAGTTCCACTTTCGGTGAATGACGTCGAATGTCTTGTTGTTCATAGTCAAACGACAGTGAAGGGACACTTTGTATCCAGTAATCCAGTCATCAATCAAATTCAACACAATATTCAATGGGGTCAATTGAGTAATTCAATGTCATTGCCCACTGATTGGTAAGCAATGAAATAAAGCATCAGTTTTCCATCAAAGGCTTCATCTGTTTTGTTTAGTCCACAACGTGATGAGCGAAAAGGTTGGATGGGTGATGCTGCTTTATCCGTTGATGAAGCTCTCTACAATTTTGATCTTATGAAATTTTATCTCAATTTTCTTAATTTGATTGCTGATGTTCAATTACCTGATGGTTCGATTCCCGATACCGTACCGGTCAGCTTTGGCGGTTATCCATCCGATCCTAATTGGGGAACTGCCTTACCTACAATAACTTGGCAATTGTATCGTCACTACAACGATATTCAAATTCTCCGAGATCATTATGCTTCAATTCGTGCATATGTCGAGGCAATTCGTGCTGGATACAGTAAGACAGGTCTTGCTAAGCTCGCGTATCATTACGGAGATTGGGTTCCTCCACCACCCCAACCGATGACAAATGTCTACCTGATCGCGTCCTTTGCATTTCTGCACGATGTTTCTCTATTGGTGAATATTTCACAAATTATTGGTTTTACTAATGACACACAATCGTATACAACATTCTATCGACAACTTGCAGAAGAATTTCATCGCGTCTTTTTCACATCATCAGCCGGATATTATGCTGACGGAATGCAAGCAGCACAAATTCTTGCTTTAGCTCTACCCAATGTTGTACCTGCAAACGTTCGTGATTCTGTTTTTCAACATTTATTACAAGACATCCATCAAAAAGATGTTCACCTTTCCACGGGAATTGTGTCAACTGCTCAAGTGTTCTCATTACTCTCTGACAACGGCCAACATGATCTTGCTGTTCAGTTAGCATCCTCTGTGACATATCCATCCTACGGTTATATGTTTACTAATCCCTATGAAAACGCTACAACCATGTGGGAACTGTGGGATGCTCCAATGGAAGGTCCAGGAATGAATTCACGAAACCATCATATGTTTGCTAGTATAGGTGCATGGTTTTATTCTCATTTGACCGGTATTGATTATCAATCAGATCTGATTATTATTCGACCACGAATGTTATCCGAAGAGAAAAAACATCTGATGACAAAAATTGATTGTCAAGTCAGTACATTATATGGAATTGTTCACGTTTCCTATACACGTGACGAACGCGATACTTTCCGCAATTCAATTCTTCTCCGAGTTTCGATACCAACGAACGCAAAAGCACACATCACATTTGAACCGTTATTTCCTCATGCCCGATGTACAACATTAACCGAAAGTGATAAGGTAATTTGGTCAGCAGATCATAAAGAAGACAACGTTTTCAATGATTCGCAAACTGGTTGGATGACTGTACAAGTCGGCTCGGGTGAATACGAATACCAAGCTTTTTGGGAATAGATGAACCAAGAAAAAAACAGTACAGAAAAATTTAAACATATATGCATTTATTAGCCATAGCTTTTGTGATAAACTTCGTCTTCTTTTATTTTGTAGGCGTTTTATTGTTGTGATAAACTATTTAATCGTACGATTTATAAAGATTTTTCTAAGACAGCAATTAGATCATAAAGGAATACAGCTTGTTTATTGATTAAATCATGAGAAAACAAATGTAATCATAACAAAAATGAAACATCAACAAAAACCAAATGCTTGATTATTTATAAATAATGTCGCCATTCATAAATTATTTCATGAACTTTCTTTATCTGCCCTAAAAAGACGAAAAACAAAACATCTCACAAAACAAAACTCATCTATATTTCTTCTTACTTTCGATCACCTCTTTCGCTGGATCCACTACCAACGCTTCCTTTAAGATCCTAAAAAGAGATAGTTCGAACATCCAAATGATACCATTTCATCATTGTTACTAACCTTGTGGAACTAAAACAATACGAGAAAACAACAATTTACAATTAGTTCAGTTTGAAGATAGAGAATAAGTAGCAAACCTGGTTATCATGACCATGATGTGGTGCTTGATCTTTCGCTTCAGGGTGTTCATGTGGTTCATGTTTCTTTTTTTCGATCTTATCACCATGTTCTGAAAACTTCGATTTATTATCAAGAACGGTGTAATTCAAAACAATTTTACCATGGTATGGTTTTCCATCGGAGTTGAGGTCTACGCCGGACATTTTTAATATGAGGTGTGCACTGGAAAAATCTGCAGAACAAATGAAGAGTCAAATTTTTAGACGATATACATAAGAGCAAGAAAGGGGGTGGGGAGTAGAGGGCAGCGAGTACGAATGTGATGAGAGTCATGGACACGCACGTTACAATCGACATGTGTTGTTGATTGGTGAGAAAGCCATATATGGCATTAAGAACGGATATGAGGGACCTCTTTCGGAATGTATTTTTCTTTTAACTAGTTTTCAATAAGATACTGAATCAAAAACAATTGTAAAGAAGAGCATCCTATTTAACAACGTGCATCGTTCTTCGTAGAAGTACGTGTTCAATTCGGTATTTCCGCTTTGACTTGTTTCTTGTAGTAGTATTAACTAGTATTGATCAATCGTTTGAACGTATAAACGTTAGCGGGTTCCAAATGCCTGTACAGTTTTCGGTTGAATCAATCGACTATCTTGCTGACAAATTCAATAACTGTGGGTCTCTATCGGACGAATCTCTTTCATATTTAACACGACAAGCCACTAGTTTAATATCCATTCTTTTACAAGTAAAACTTATTTTCGTTCATGAAATTACTCAGGAAAAGTTTCCTTTTAGGATGCTTGTAAAGTGTTACGTAAATGTCGTCGAAACAGCTTAACAGCAGAGGATTTCGCCTTTGCTCTAAAACTGCATCAATTAGAAGTACATTTACCTTTTCAGTTACTCTATTTACGTTCCCTTCGTTTTAGCCTATGTATGGCGGTTATACAATCTCAAATCACCATAGATCATCATTTCAAAAATTAAAAAAGGATAATCGAAACGTCTATTATATCGATGATCAAGTCATTCCTCTTGATCAACTGATCCAATCTCACTTAAAAGTACCTTTAGACATAAGTCTTCGAGGTAACGTATAAGAATTCTTTATTCTTACCTAATCAACCATCTTTCGATTATTAACTAGTACATTGGCTAGCAGTGAATGGTAAACAGCCCGAAGTAATTGAAAATCCTACTGTAGATATATCTGTTCGATCAATTCCAAAGAAAAGATTCACTAAAAGTTCTCATATTTTATCTACAGTACGTGAAGAATCTTTTTGATCTCAATGGAACATTCATTATTCGTAGGAACAACAAATTTATTTTAAAAACTTGACAGAGACGTGTATCAGCTCGAATGAATCAAAGCGCAAGGTAAACTCTTTCAATGGCAGAAAGATTGACACTTTCGTTTTTCATAGCAAGCTTTAGCAATACTTTCATCCGATCATAGTCTCCAAGCTATTCTGTCGCGTTTAATTCTATTCATATCAGAAGGAATACGTGTGAATTTATCACCACAAGCTCCAACTGATCGTTCGATTTTCTTAAACCTTCTCATCCAAATGAGTGACGGTCTGTTACAAAACGAAGAACTCAATCTAAAAGCATATGTAAGAGAATCTCTTCCAATATATCAATCTATCTCTTTATGTATCGAATTAGTTACACTATTTCTTTCCAGCAGTCCTCTCTTGCTTACTTGCAAGGCGAACGTCACATGATCATTGGTCATTACGAGATCTTGCAGGCAAATGTTCTGGAAAAATTATTCGGTTTGTTTCGAAATCTTTCGGAAAAGAAAAACAAATTGATCATATCTCATAGGAAATATGCAACAGCAGCGAACGATTTACAACAACGCACAATCAATGTCTTCTATCGAATTTTAAATAGTAACGAAGAAGAATACACATGGCCAACTCGATACGGAGCATTCGTTGGTCTTTGCGAAATGAATTCTAAAGTAATTCAAGATCTTAACTAGAATCATCATGTGAAATCTTGTTTAGGTAATCATTCAATTAATCTTTCCTCTTGTCAAACGGTTAGGTGAACGAATTCGACTGATATCAGATGTTGAATCATCGGAAAGGCTCACCGAAGTCATTGTGGTATGATACAATTTTCACATCAATCTAAAACGAATGTTTGTTTTTTTGTTTGTTATAGAAATTCCTCACCATGGCTTATCGTTCTATTGACAACAAAATTGAAAGTAATGAGAAGAAACTCTACGAACAGTTCGGTTCATATTTCGCACCATTGATTCAACAGCAATTGATATTATTATTGTAAATAAATTAAATTATTCAAATCTAGAAATAAAATTGTCCATTTGGATGTAAATGTATCTGTAGGTGAAGGTGTGTAGGGATTTGTTTGCTTGCTAATGACAAGTCATTGATTGAAATAATGTTCTTCTTGACATAAATCTATTTGATCCCAGCAGGAATCGAAAAGAGAGAGAGAGAGGGAAAAAGCACATCACATCTGACGACGATTTATTTTTATTGATTCATTGGACCGGAAGAGAATTCCGAGTGGAGAGAGATTTCTTCTCATCTGACTGTTATGAAAACAATTTTATTGTTCAAATAGTCATTGTTTTATCGTTTTCGACTGACTTTTTTTAATTTGATCCATTTTCTCTATTATACATCAGGGATCAATGAATATGAATATAAATAGAAGAGAGAATACATGAGCATAGAACAGGTGAATAATATTCAGTAGAATAGGTCTCATATAAAAATTACTCATTGATGAGATGTAGATGTTAGTGTTATTGATTGAAATAGAGGAAGAAAGAGAACGACGAAGCAGATTGATGGGTGAAAGAGTCGATCTGAAGATTTCGATTGGTTAAAACAAGTGAGAAAAAAATCGACGTGATCACCGCCAATCAAATTGACGTTTACAGGTGTTCTTATTCAATGTGTTGATAAGTCTATTTGCTTTTTAACACATCACACAATGCCACGTCCGGGTAAATCTTCGTATTCAGACGAAAAGCCACCATGTTCGTTCAAAAAAAGCTTTATTTGTTTCGCTTACTCAGAAAAGCTTTCCTTACATTTAGATTCGTATATTGCTTTGACAGCAATGGCGATTCAACAAAGTCCAGACAAGATGTTGCCACTGAGTGACATTTATAAGGTGCGAGTGAGAGGAGAAAAATCAGATAAGAGACATAAGTGTTTTTTGTAGTTTATTACCGACCGATTTCCATATTATCGAACGAATACACACAAGTGGCAGAATTCTTTACGACATAATCTATCGTTTAATGATTGTTTTATTAAAATTCCACGGCGAATCGATCGACCTGGTAAAGGAAATTTGTGGGCGTTGCATAACAAGTAAATTCAAACGGATATTTGCTATTTTAATAAAGAGACTGTCATCCATTTAGATGTGGCGACATGTTCGAAAATGGAAGTTATCTCCGACGACGAAAGCGTTTTAAATTATTAAAGACATCCTATGGAGATAAGAAAAGCAATGAAAAAACTTATACAGGTACATCCTCCAATCGACCACAGAGAAAATCATCGTTTTTCATTGATAATCTTCTCGGAAACGATACAAATACAAGTTATACATCATCGTCGTGCGAAACAAATAGTCCAACATTGAAAAATCTCTTCTACTCAAACGACTGGAATGTTGTACAAAAATTAGCATTTTTCAGTGATATACATGGAAAGAAACAACAACAGGTTTACTAGTAAACGAAGAAATTTCATTCGTTTTCTAGTCTTTGACACATCATCAATTTTCTTCTATTAGATCATCTATGCTTCATTTGCGACTAATGACTTTGTATTTTGTTCCCTACAAAACTCAAGTATATTTTTTTCTTTCTATTGATGACATTTGCCGTATGTGTATGTGTGTGTGTTTGTCTCTATATAATAATTTAATGAAGTTGTCACAGAAATGGTCGAATTGTATGATGATAGATGAACAGACATTCGAATCACCTGAGAATATCATATGACAAGAATGATAATTGAGAAAGAATTCAAGCCCATATATATATCTCGATGTTTTCCTATGTGATTATTGCTATTGAAGGTATCATAGCGGATGAAATCAAAGAAAATGAAATTGTCTCTCAAGAGATCTTTAAAGAATAGCGATTCATTCGTCTATGCAATACGAAAGGTGACAATCAATCATATGTACCTATTTGAAAAGGACAATTTGTGTAAAAGAAGTTCGTTCTTTAATGAATTCTTCTAATGATTGAATGAACATTGATGAGAGTTAAAAACCTGAAGGTGTGAACAAGAGTAAGGTTAACGCTCTATTCACCATCCACAGTTTTAAATAGCTCAAAAGCGAAAACGACGCATACAGACACAATTATGTTATTTGTAGAGATTCTCTTCGTTCAAAAAGACAAACCGTTTGCAATATCTTCGAAGTCAGAATGTGCAACGATTCTCTTCTTCTAAGCTTGTACAAAACAACAAAAATACTGCGAATATCTTTCTTTGTTCCTTTTGTCGTGATCCTTTTACATCCCGCAGTGTCCTTCCCTGAATCCTCATCCGTCGAATTTCTAATACTACACTTACAATTCAGTTTAGCACAATTGTACAAATCCAATCAATGTATGCAAAAGTATTCAGTAAAAGAAATCAATGAAATGCTCCAATTAATTCAATCGCTACAAAACAGATCGGGTCGTTCGTTTCAAAATATAAAGAATTATCTGTGTAAGTGAACATGAACACATTATATGTTGAAAATCTTTTTTTAATTGACATCCGAGTGCTTGCAAAACGGTTTTCACCATAAAACTTTATGTTCTTTCTTTGTACGATACGTAAAACATTCCGGCAACGATTAGACAAACGAATAATCATATACATAAGCGATCATAACGGTAAATAACAATTATATTCTCATAAAAATACTCCATTATATGGTTTTTGTCAATATTGGTATTGGTAAATTTTTTTGTCGAACGAGACGATCGTAAACCGAACGTAAGAAACGATACAACTCACAAGGAATTGATGTCATATGGCGATTGATTATTCAAAATTAACATCAACCTTCCTGCATTCAATCAATATATTTATCTCAATTAGAAAAACATTACGATCGTATTAATGATAAGATCAAAATCGCCGTAAGATACAACTGTCTTTATGTGTTTGTCATCGTAATAAATTCGTCCGTATACATCTCCTAGTGACAAGTTTTTTCTCAAGAGAGAGAAGATGTCGGTAACCTTTTCGCATATGACCATCATTGAGGTCTGCGAATATCATGCTTTTCTCAATGACTATTTGTCTGATTAATTTTTTTCCGCATCACTAAGTTGCGCGTTACTTTTTAATAGCCCAAAACACGCTTTGTATCGAATTGTGAAAATTACTTTTTGATATCGATCAAAAAATCATTACTTCTTGAAAAGATAATTGTATCAGTTTATCAAAAAAAAAACATTATTCAATCATATTATTCGCCAGTTATGAATAACCTTTCTCTTTCTTTTATCTATGAAGCTATTCAAGGACTACCTTTGCATACATACATCTACATGGTTAATGTATATGGCAAAGGTGTTTCGTTTCGCCATTAAAGAATTCTCGGAATGATTCATCGTGTCAAAAAAAAAATATGTTAATAATTTTTCACCGTGATTTTTTTTTCTTATAGGAAAATCATCAAATAAAATATTTATTTTATTTAAAAAATTCTTTTTATAGTATATGCGTCACAGATGGCTTCCTATTGGTTGGAATGACAGAACCAATGGACGGCTTTGTTTTGTTAGAGAAAGGTGTGTGACTTATTATGGAAATTGAAAGGCAGCAGGTAAAACACTACCTGAACTATCAAGTATTGTTCACGTAGACGAATGTGCCTGTTTTGATAAATGGCTTCGAGTTTTATCACAAAGGAAATCGAATCTCGCATCAGGTTTGAAATTCGATGCAGATCTATGCCGTTTTCACGAGCTGTTTTAGACAATCACCCGAACATCTTTTCGAAGTCTTTCTCGAAATCCATGAGCCGATCAATAAAGAACGTAAGTGTAACCATTATCAAAAATAAAACACGAACTTTACTTGATTTTAGCACCAGAAATCTTAGTCAAATATCCCGATGATTTCTCAGATCCGATTCTGAAAACAGCAGCTAATTTTGCATATCCATGTCAAATTCCGCCGTATGGAAAAGCGCAGCAATGGTTTTCTTTGACCGTTGGTTTCGTTCTAGTGATGATCAAAGTGAACATTTCACATTTGTCATTCTTGATTCAACAGGGACTTTATTCCGATTTGGTTATTGCCGTCGATCGAATCGCGAATCAACGTGTTTATGTTTAATCAGGTAGAAATATAACCAAAGATTCTCACCGAAGATAATATCAAAAACTTTCTTTTCTAGTTATTATCCATGGTTTGAAATATTCTATAATATTCTTAACGATTTATCACAAATTATCAATTCGAAATCAGTAAAGTTCTTTTGTTTCTCTTTCTGTTAGAAATCGATTTATTTTGTTTATTTCAAAGACTACAGAAGTGGAAACATTTCTCTCATCCTTATACAATCATAAACTATTGTCTTCTGAAGAATTTTACAATAACTCTTGCAGAGAAACCATTGAAATCACTAGTCTTTCAAATGTATGTATCAAATTTATACATAAGACAGTCGAAATAGTTGATTATATCCTTTAGATTTATACATACTCTCGACCTGATCTTCGTAAATTGCCTTCGACGTTATCAAATGTATGTATCTTCGCGAAACATTGATAGTAAATTATCAGATTTGTTGTAGCGTAATTTTTCGGTGTTATTTTCCTGTTTGGGGCCTGATAACATGTTACGTTTATTTTCACATTTACTTTTCGAGCGACGAATTTTATTCATATCATCGAAGTTGTTCCATCTAACTGGTCAGTTCGATGTCGAAACGAAAAAGAAAAAAAGAAATTTCTAACCGAAAGATTTCCTTTTGTCATTGATTAGCATGTGCTTGTGGATGTTTACATTTAATTAATCCAATGCATTGGTAAGAAAAACATTCACTCATTGAACAATACGAAACTTGTTTGTTCTCTTATTCAAGGCAAAACATATTCTTGCCAATTCTTCCCGAATCGATGACATGGACAGCGCAATGCTCAGCACCGTATATTATTGGAATTCACTCAAGTCTCTATTCGAAATTGAATCGCAATGAACTAGGTGATGTCGTGATCGTCAATATCGACAATCGAACAATCGAGTCTCAATACAATGATCTGAATCTATTCCCAAAGCAATTAGTACGTCAGATGAGAAAAGATATTCAACAATCATCACAATTGGCTGGTGATCATTTAGCAAGAGTTTTCCTTCGAACAATGGCATTTGTAATCGGTAAAAGAAGCTTTTATTGTACGTATTTGATAAGTTAGCTTTGGTTTTGATTAAATAGGAAATTATGCAAGTGGATTTGTTGAGAAAAATGAGAAATTAGATTTTGATAGAGATGTTTATTTGAAACAATATCAAGGATCAGATTTATATAATTTTATGTCTTCAATCGTCAATACACAAATGTTTGAACAAGTAAAACTAAACATAACATCAAATGGAATTTGTCATTCGAATATTTAGCTTTCTCGGTATCGAACTCATGTTAAAATTACACATGAGACTGAAATGGATGAATTCGATATCGAAGTTAGAAATCTCGAACAATCGAAACAAGTAAGTAAATCATTCATGTTCTATGTAAACGAACATTATTCGATATAATCTTTATTGAGTAGTCTCCTTTTGGTCTTTTTTTTATCAATTATCCCTCAGGCATTGTATTGTTCGCATGATTTGATTGTTCTATCTCAGAAACAATACCCTATGAACTTACTACGGTTGTCTTATGAATTGTCTATTCATTTTAGACACGGGCCAATAAGAAAATCTACAAAATTCTAGAAAAGGTAAGTAATCTGTGTTCGAACTCTTTTCATTTCCCTTTGATGTCTTTGCTTGGAAATATATACATGAAAAAGAGTTTTCGTAGAATGTTAAAGACAGCACTCGACATTCGACTGTTACTTACACTTCCAATCGAAAAATTGTAATCGATGAAAGAAATAAGGTATCACTTATCTCTAATGCTTCACTTCTTTAACCGCTCCTATTAATCGTACGAACTTTTGTATGTATAAAGACGAATGTTTTTGATTTAGGCAACAAATCCTCTCATTGAACAAGTACAAAATAAAGCTGAAAGGTTACAAACGGCTGTAAGTGATAAACAACGAAAGAGAACTTGTTCGTAGCCGAATTCGTTTCTATTTAGATTAATAAAGCTGGACAAAAGGTTGTGAGTGAAGCATCAGCAGTGAAAACAAATTTGACTTCGTTTGATGTGAGTTGAGAGTGATGCATACGTCAAGTAACTTGCTTTTTTTGTTTGTAGATAAATGATGTTATCCGACGAAAAGTCGAGGAGTCCGTAAGTTTCAAATATTGACACATGTTTGCGATTCTTGCGATGATTTAGATCGAATCGAATCATCTCGCGCTTCCACAGGTAAATTTTCAAACGATTTCTGTTCTAGAAAATCGATTTCAATTGCTTTTCTTTTAGCCAAATCACTCCGGTACATTAACCTCTTCATCTTCACGTTCGACAACACCTGGACTAGATCCATCAAAAGCGAATTCCCTAATCGATTTTGATACTGACGAAGTACATCTCATCTGCTTCCTTCATCTTCAATCAATGTTCGTTCTGTTGTTTAGAATTTATTATTACCATCTCCCATCGTGTTAGATGTTGTTCAAGTACCTTCAGCTCCCGAACCATCCCGTTTATCGCCAAAAATTGATTCGAAAATCAAACAATTACAGAGTGAACTTCAATATAAAGTTCAAATCTTCGATGGCAAACGCATCAATCCTCGAGAAGAATATGGTGAAGAACAAACAGAGATCAAAACTCTTGTTCAACAATTCGACCCATTGAATGAATCGAGTGCAGTCCTATTTCGTTCGGATATCAATGCAGCTGATCGTCATCCATCACTCAATGAACATATTCCTACGAATTATGTGAATAATGTCCTGAGAAATATTCAATCAACGTATGGTACAAATACGCGAATGAATCCTAGAACTACTCATCCGGTGCAACACGCTTCTCACTCGTCATTAGCAGCAGATTTCGATCCATTGGTGGCACCAGAAGCTAGTCTCTATCCCTCTTTCCAATCAACGGAAACACATGGATCGAATTTAATTGATTTTAACTGACTGCTGAGTTTTCTTTTTTGTTTATATTAAAGAGTAAAAAACCCTATTTTTTCGTCTGTTTATTCTCATACATTTCTCATCGTGGAATGATATTATTTTATTTGCGTATAGAAAAGAAAGACAATTTTTCTTTCTGTTTTAGACCCGTGGTCTCTGTTTCTTCTCATGACATTCCATTTTGCCATTCCGAACAATCATTAAGAATACGAACGAAATCCTACAATGGATGATTCAACAATTAACCCTTTATTACTTACCTCGTCTGCTCATCTGGAAAATGTTGAACAGTTGATAAGAAATCTCGAAAAACAAACACTCGATTTGGATAATTTCGAAGATATTTTAAGTAATCGTAATCGTCAAGAACTTATCACAAAATCTTTTACAGCTGTATCGTCCACCGCGATGGGCATCGATGATGCACCGGAAGATAATTTCCTCCTGAAAAGTATCTCCTTAACCAATACAGGCGAGCTATTAAACAATGAAAATTTATCAATGGATAGTCTTTTTAATCAACGTGATATTTTTGAAAATGATGATGCGAAAAAACAGCAAACTCCACCAGTTGAACAAAGTTTATTGATGGATCAAGACGGTGGTTTTACATGGGATGATCAATATGATACACGCGCTAACTATCGATTAACATTTAGTACTGACAAAGCGCAACATATTGATCCGAAACTGGGCAAATCTCATAAACATAAACATCACCATCATCACCATCAACATCGGCATCGATCAACCGAGTAAGTGAATCTGTTTTCACAGAGAAACTTGCTTTTCCTATGTGTCATCTTAGTTTTCAAACTGCTTCGATGTTATCGGATGATGGAATACCTTCAAATGTTGCCAATAACATGAATGATTGGTCAATGCGTTCTTCACTAAATGCCTTAGAGCAATCGATGGAACAAGAGGATCAAAAACCGACACCAACAACTGGAATTGCTCATCAACAGACTGCATTTATTCGTTCCCAATCGCATCCAACATCATTTTCTCCTCAACAACAACTACCGACTAACACTGCGAGCAACACATCACCTAATTCTTCCACAACATCATCGTCATCGTCCGCATCTTGGAAACGCATGAAAGATAGTCAGCGAACAACATCAGGCATTGAAACGAAAGAAACTCGACCTCAGTCACCCTTGAGTTTGTATAAAATTTTCCAACAAAAATCCCAAAGTACTGCGGCCACATCCACAAATACACCACGCAGTGCATTTCAATTCTATCGACAGCAAAGTGACTCAGTTGTTCCCAATGATCCGGATAATATGACCATATCAGGCGAAAGAATGATGCCAGAAAAGTCGAGAGCATCTTATCAACAAAAGCAAGTGCCACGTTTGGATCGTCCATCATCATCACAAGTTAATTCTGGCACAGATCAAGCTATTCAAACATCTATCTTCTTGGATTCTACATCGAACAGTCAAATGAACAGTCGTTTTCAACCAACACCAACTATACGTATGTTATTCTCTGTCAATTGAAGAAATCGAACGTTCATTTTTTGCTTTCTAGCTCCTAAATCCGAATCATACGATTATCTGTCAACAAACACTGATTCACAATCTTCAAATCATTTGAATGTTCCTTCACGACCATCACCATTTCCTAATTCATCGTCATCAATACATAAATCTCTTCCTGATCTTGCGTTTATTTCTCAATATTCAAAAGAATTACCTCGATCACGCACGGCATCTCCATCACCATTATCTGCAAATACACCAGTACCATCTTCATCAACTACGAATCCAACGTACGCATCATCGTCTTCAACAGTTAGCCAACAAGAACCCGAAAGACCTCGAACACTTAAAGCAATTAAACGATATAAGAACAGCAAACATTCAACAGAGCCATTAGGCGTTTTTTACAGTCCTCAATTACGCAAAACATTCGCTGCTGTACCAGCTTCCGCCGTCATCAATGGATCGAGTGAGGCACCAACAGTAATTAAAATGAAATTACCACCGCCTCAATCCTATCCGATCAAGCAACAGCAAGCATCAACTCTAAAATCTTGTCTCAAACACGGATCAAGAGCGAGTTCATGTGATATTCAAGCTATGTTACAAGACAGAAAATCACCAGCACCAACATTAGTTATACCGGAACCAGCCAGTAATCAAGTAAGAAATGCATATGCATTTAAAACCGTTTGTATCACTACAAATACCTTCTAGGATTCATCTCCATCATCAAAACGTCGCTCTTCCGAGGCTGATATGTTATCCAATCGTTCGAATAATCTCTGGCCATCCGACACGGTTACAACCGGTTCATCAAATGATTTGAATCACTACGTTCTACCAGATTACACCCATGGACGCCGTTCAGATCATGATTTGATGTTACTACAACAGAATCAAACGAAGAAAAGTGTTAGTTTTTCTGAAAACATTGCTAAGCATCTGATGTCGCCATGTAATCCAGCAATTAAATTTGACCCTGCACCGGAAATATTCGTCGATGACACTGATACAGCTGTCAATGATGAACTAGCCATGGCATTACATGGAGATAAAGATTCGTTGGCGAGAAGACCAACAGCACGCTACGGAGAAATGCGTCGTTGTCAAAGTAAGTCTTTTCCTATGATCGCACAGAATTTTCAAAAAGTGATCGGATCTTTTCTCTTTGCAGCGGATATCATTGTCGTCGATCGCATTCATCACTTACATTCGTTTACTGAAAGTCCTCCAAATGAATTCAACTTTCAAGAAACTGATAGTCTTGCACCTGATCCAGAGGATGAAGATGATCAAACAATCATGGAGAGAACTCATGTAAATATCATACCTGATACTAATGAACCAACTCCTTCGACACCCGCCACTACTACAACTACCGTTGATGAAGCCAAGTCAATCGATGGAGCGATGACGGCATCTAATGATAAAGAAAATAAGACTCCTGAACAATCAATGATAATGAATGCATCAACAGTAACATTAGTGCCAACAAATGATCCAACTCTGAATGGTGTGTAAACAAGAGATCATTTAACAGCAATTTTACCGTGTAAATTCTCTTTAGGTTTCATCGAAAGAACGGTCCTGATTGTCAAACGTGTATTTGAAATAAAACTATCGGGAAAAGTAAGAGTGAAGCATGCTTGTAGACATTAACGTACGAAACAATTTTTATCCTTTTTAGTCATTTTTTCTTGCAAATGAAAGTAATTCTGGATTAGACAAATTATTAAAAGATGACCTGTGCACACTTCTTCGAGATATTCTTGAACATGGTCTGAAGCCACAAGCAAAAGATGTTCCGTCAGCCAAACAGCTCAATATTTGGAAAATAGTTGAAATCATTATTGATCAAGGTTAATAGTCAATAGACAACTTGAATCTAAGAAATACTATCTTTTTATTTGTTTGTAGGATCATCGCTTCAAGTGTTTCATGAAGTGAGAAAGATCGCTCAAAATGCGTCTCCCTATTGGCTGTATAAATTTCAAGCATTTATCTTTTCGTTATTAAAGTAAACCAATTTCATTCTTTTCCGACGAAGTGTTAAACATGAACTCTGTTTCTCTTCTAGCAAAAATGAACTAATCAATTGGTTGTATCATTTTATGAAACAAAAGGAAATTCTCCAACGTTATTATCAACCTCGTGAAGCTCTCATTCTCGTTGCGTCTGAATCAACCTTCAAGCTGTTTGATCGTATTATGGTTCAATTAGAAAAACTTTCTCCACTAGCATTTCGATTAGTTTATAAACCAGATCCTATCCCTCCTGAAGTTAATGAACAATTAAATACATCTATAATGACCATGAGCTCAACAAAAAATAGTGCACGAGATTGGGTTATGACAATATCAAGACGTGCTTCAAGAAATTTTACTCAACCTATTATTCAGCCAACATCACCAACAACAGCAGCAGCAGCAACAACAGCAACAACAAATACTGCTACAAATTCTCAATCAAACGATAATTTTCGCTCAACCTTATCACGCAAAATCAATTCGTTATTCACAAAAACCAACACGGCACCAACACCGCAGCAACGAAAGACTTCTTCTGCAGTAACTGCAAAACTACCATCGTCGAAACCACAAACCACTGGAACAGCATCGCCAGCAACAGCTCGGCGACCACGTTTATCCAATGTATTTGCTAATGCATCAGCTGCAGCAACTACAAACAAACCCGTCATTGTCTCTGCTCCGAAATCGACAAATGGAGCTCGTACAGGTGCAATGAGACGAGGTATGTCACCATCTGTAGTTATCGCTCCATCGCCACCGCCAACAGTGACTACGACTGGAACCACACCGTCCTCGACAACAACGGCTACATTCCAATCGAAAATTCCACGTCCATCTTTGAATGTTGATAAACCTAAATCGGCCCGGTATCGATCTACGGCAGTTCCGCCCAAATGAATGGTTTCTTTTTTCTATTTCGAAAGATCTGAACCTATACAAAATATGTGATTGCTTTCTTTTTCATTTCTTTTTCTTCTGCTTTTTTTTTGCTTTTTTATTCATCATGATTCCATATTCTATCGTGCACATATTTAAAGTCCGAAGTTCGTGGGTTGCTATTCTTGTTTGTGTTATTCACTAAGCTGACTTAGTATCCGTGTTTGTCTATTTATAAGTACTCTAATTTTAATAATAACTTGATAAACCGATTCGATCTTGTTTTATTGAAGATAATGATGTCATAGAAGGATCAGCATTGCGTCATATTTGCGCAAGAAATATTTGTTTGGATAAATATATGACACTTCGACATCGTTCTTTCAGATTTAGTCAAGAACTATTATGGCAGAAGGGGGCCCACCAGCAGCTGCAGCAGCTTCTTCTTCTTACACAGGCGATGACGTTAATCAAGAATATTTCGCGAGTTTAATTGAGATGGGAATTCACCGGGATGAAGCTAGACAGGTTCTTTGTTCACAAATTTTGGTCCCTTCCCAACATATGATTTCTGTTTTTCAGGCGTTGAGACTTGTTAATAATCGAAGTTTGGAAGAAGCATTGGCTATTGTTTTAGGTGATCCATCCCTAATTCCTCCAAAATCTTCAACATCAACTAGTGGAGCGTGCATAGAACAAGCCACTGAAACACCTTACGAGTCGGTAGGTAGGATAGTTTTGCTCACCAAGCTTCTCTCGAATAAATAAAACGTCGACGGTCACTAATATTGTGAGAGTTTGCTCGTATACTAACATTGCTTAATTGTAGATATGCTTTATTTTTTGTTCAGAATGTAATACCAACGGATCCAGATACAACTGATGCAAACATGTTCACTTATAAAATGTTATTCGTTGTAAATGGCTCTCTTCCTATGAGTTCAGGCAAACTTGCAGCGCAAGTGGCTCATTCTGCAATTGATTTATATCAACAGATTCTTAATCGACGTTTGATGGCTTTGAATTTTTGGAGTATATCTGGACAAAAGAAAATTGTCGTTCGTGCGAATTCAGCAGAAGAATTATTGGATATTCAACAACGTGTGTCAGTTCATAAATCTGTTTTAACATCGATTATTCATGATGCTGGCCGAACAGAGATAGCAAGTGGATCAATCACATGTCTCGGTATTTTCGGCACAAATGATCAATTAGATCCAATCACTGGTCACTTAAAATTAATGACGGACTGTTTGAGATGTGGTGGAGGAAACAATCAACAACAGAAATCAAAGAAAAATAAGAAAGATGCAGAAGCAGCATCGAATTCAACACCAGATGACACATCGAACACATCATAAGATGTGAGAACTTCTTTCTTCCATATATTCATATTCACGACATAATCAAAAAATGATAACTACTTTGAAATAAACAATAAATAGTAAACCGATCCTTCAAAGATGATGCAGTAAGATTGAATTTTATTTTTTTCCAAAATATCAAAAGCAAACGAGGACTGTTTACATCATTCATTACTTTGTCACGGATCATTTCATGTGTTGACTATTCATTTTAGTTAAAAATGAAAGAACTGAAATACTTATGATTAGTACATGCCATATACCAAAATGGATTGTCCGTATAGCACTGGATGTATTGACAATACTTCCTCTCGGAACACACGCGGTTTTTTGCAAATCACGATAGTCTGACACACTTGGTACCATCGCATGTTGTGCATTTCTTCCACGTCCGAACACAGTGATACGCGTAGCATTGTTATAGAAATTTTGCCATTTCGTGGTCATGTTTGATGTCCAAGTCATGTTCGAAGCTATCTTTTCCACAGCAGCTGCAGTTTGATTCAAAGCGCTAGAAAGTATTCTTATTTATAACTTCTAAGCATTCAATGTTAATCTTACGTGTTTATTCCTAAGAAATTCATCCAAGCTACTGGGTAAATCACCGATAGACATAGAGACATATTCTCCATGCGAGGAAAATAGGTGAACATATGAAGACACATTTCATCTACTGTTCTTTCACCGCCCTGAATGGAAACATATTCAGTTAATAATACCGAACAAATCCTTTTCTTACAAATGTCGTTATATTCTTGTTCATTGTGTTGTAAACGCAACGTGTACTGAACTCATCACCCTGAAATTATTTTTATTAATATTTACATTGGATCAGTCATTTGTAAATAATATTTACAGGATAGATCGTTATTCGGTTCGGAAGACGATTGTTAAACTGATAATTGAAATCATATGTTTCAGCATCGAATAGGTATCCAACAGCAGTTTTATTTCGAATGATTTTTGTCCATATACTTTTTCCTATTGTCACCGATTATTTAAATGCCAAACTTCATACAAATCTCAAACTTACCTTGCAGATGCGTGTGTGGAAAGGCGTTTATTATAGTAATTCCACTAGCTGGGAAAAGCTTCAATAGGTATCAATTAGATTAGATACAAAATCTGTGCTTTTAAACATACTGCAGTTGCTGACGCTGGGCAATAAGTATCGACGGAAAACGTTTCAACTTGTGGTGGAATTGTTAAACCAAGTGCATCTGTATCTGTTCCAAATGTTAGATAACCGATGTCATATTTTCGCAGTTCATCAGTTACATAAAATCGAATACCGGAACTGTCCTGACAATCTGCAAAGAACATCACTCATAATTATCGCAAACGTGATTCTTACTTGTGCATAAATCTGAGTTAGTATAATGCATTTGAACGACATAGTATTTAACAGTGGCATTACCACCGATTGGATAACCGGCATCCGAAGGAAATTCAGACATCTATATGTTAAGATTTGATTGTCTTAGTTGATAGATTTTATCTTCGGATTCTTACCACATCTCCGCCGACAGCCCAACCAGTAGCAATATTTGACATGCAAGCTCCGATTTTGTTGTAAATATTCTCACATATGTCACTCGGTAGATTTGAATCGTTGAATGTAACTGTCGAATCACATTCATACATCAATAAATGATGAATTTTTGATATATCAGTAGAACTGAGTAACATTTTATTCTGCAAAAAAGAAACAGATAACTTCCAATGAAAGGATTCATACGTACGGCGATAACGTGTTGCTTTGTAGTATAATTAGCTGGTGCTCTGAAAACTTTACAGTAATACGTGGTGTCTTGTGCTGGAATAGTATACTATGTAAAAATGAGAAGATAAGAGAAACGAATGGGGAGTGAAAGCATCGAAACATACGTTGTTTATTCGAAAATCAAAGTAATTCGATTTAGCGAATTTGCTTTCCAATGGTGGATCACTGTATGATCGCAGAGATAGTGAATATGAACCTCTGCGAGTTTCATGGTAAGTTATAGGATTACTAGTGGTATTCCAAGTTGGATCTGCCAGACCATATGCAAAGATTAGATGATTAGTGCCAGGCTATATAGAAAATCAATTACTACCCATCCTTACAAAATTCTATTGTCGAAGAACTAGTGTTTTCTTGTGATGTGTACTGCAAGCTACACTTGACTCAATTCTAACAAATATGAGAATAATGATGCTCGATTATTTACTTGAATTGCTACATCCATAGAATCACATGTATCAAGAGCACGCGTAAACTGAATGGCAGTCCAGCCATTCTGTTCTCGACCTTGCAAAGCAAACCAATCAGTGCTGTTGTCTAGTAATGGTAGTGTAAATGTTTTTGCATATTCATCCTGAAAAATAATACGAAATTATCTTTCTGAATTGCTCAAAAAGACGAAGTTTTTACTAGGAAGCGCACTGTTCCATTTTGTTCAACCCATCCAACACCAATATCAGCACCGACCATTCCTCCGGCTAAAAGTCAATTTCTTTGCCCACACTCGATGAACGTTTAAATTTCCTACTTGGACTAATGCCTAAGGCAATCCATCCGGTTGTTTTGATATGTAACTCGAAGAGAATCGTTTGATTTGTTTCATTGATTGTCCACCAAAGATCAGAAACATTTGGTTGAAGTTCAACTGTATGTTGATAAGTCGTGAACGGCGAAACGGGACTAGTAACCCCATTACTACGTTGAATAACGAATAGAACCACAACGAATTGTATGAACATCATTGATTATCACTAAAATAAAAGCGTTCGAAAACTAGTGTTTCTAGGAACAAATGTGTATGTGACCCGGTTTCTCACATGAAAATACCAATGTAAAAAACTTTGTGCATTGACATTTATAGAATTGCTTGGTCAATAGTAATGTTTTGGAAGAATAAAAATCTTATATGAATAGTGCTTTTCTCTGTTTTACAATAGTTATTCATTTATGAAAAGAAATCTAATCATTTCATTTTAATTACATCTTCAAGCTACTAGAAAAAAATATTCGCAAAAACAATTCAAAGCTAAAATCCTTCGAAGAAAGCACTTTATCGTCAACTAACAATTATAATTTTCAAATCACCAAGTATTTGCATATTATTCACATACAAAAGTACGCGGTTGGTGTCATTCGTCCAAAATATCACTGAAAAGAAAGCCAAGCTCGTTTTAACCTGTGTCGCGTTCCATTAGTACACTTTCAATACATAAATCGAATACATGTATTGTGTTATACGATATTTTCTTTTCACGAATATAACATTAATTCGCTATTACTGTCAAGATCTATACAATACTTATGTTTCGCAAAAGAGTTTCAAATAATGCCTAAATGACGATTGTGGAATTAGCTTACGCATAGTGAAACTGTCATTGAGTACAGAATAAACATTTTCATTATGTTGCTAATTGATACGAAAATGATCGCTTCAGATGGACTTTTTGTCGTAGAGAAAATTACATTGAAAAATATCCGAAATAATCAACATAACTGTTTGCTTTTCAATCATTTTTCATTCCAGAACAAGCATTTACGTAAGATCAGTTAAAACTTAAAACATGATCATCAAATTTCTTTATACGAAAACCGAAACATTCGATCTCTGTACCTGACCGTACTAATTCGTACTTGTTCGTACTTCTGACGTAAATATATTCCATTTTTATACTTCTGCCACTTCTATTCATATCGATAGGAGCGAATATCAAGTGGAACATCAAAATGCTTTTAACATGTACACGAAGGATGACATTTTCCAATAGGGTAACACACGATAAGATTAATGATGATTGTTTGTAACGAATTAAGAAGATACAAATATTGATTTTCATGTCGAAAAAGTAATTAGCAATGATCTTGTCATTGTGTCTAAACACATCCGTTCTCATTCTTTTCGTTTACTGCATACCAACAACAATGAACATGATTAGAATTTCGAATTCATTCTCTTCCTTTTCCCGTACATCATTACCATCAGCAAACAATAACTGGTTACTTCAACTGGCGTAGATCGATTGTAAATGAATCATTTTCTTTTTCGTCAAGTATTCATTACCTTATTTAAATAGGGGGGGACGAGAATGACCAATCTCTTTCTCCTTCCTGAATAGCAAAGCACATGACACTATTCAACTTAAGACGAGAAGAATAGAAAAATATGTGCTGGTATCAAGTACAGGCATATGATTATAATGATGATTAGCACCTGAATGTATACAAGTTTCATGCTGTTCAGATCGAGATGAAGTAGAGCGAATCGGTGGGAAAATAATGTTCCATTGTATGTCGAAATCAAGCGAAATGGTTATTGTTCTTTCTTTGTAGTAAAGTGTCATAAACATTATCACAATGAATCGATTGAAAAGAATATTTGTTCCGCTCTTTCCCATAGAAAAATTCGTTTTTATTAGTTTCGTTCGGTAATTTCCTTCCTTTCTTCTTGTTTGATGATTACATCGATCAACAGATTGTTTCATTTATGATCATGTGAAAAGAAATCGCAAATCAGATAGGACTCACACAATAAGGTGACAATCATCACCTTCAATCAGATATCGATTTTGATGTAACCGTCGGATTGTTCAAAGAAACATTCTTTTCATTATAATCAAACAAAAAAATCTTGTCTTTCAATCGGAATGTATTTGAAAAAAAAAAGTATGTACAGAGAGTAGACAACTGTTATAAGAAAACGTTCAGTTACTATTTCCGATATCTTGCAATGGAATCGATGATGATAAAGATGAATTCATTGAGACATCGGAGAATGATGATTGTGACGAGGATAGATCCAATTGAAATCGATCGATTAATTGATCTTCGAGTTGTCGAATGTAACGAATAGTTTCCATAACGATTTCCATCGGTGACGATGAAGACTTTTGTTGTAATGATGGTAATAATGATTTGAGTTTTTTCAATTCCATTTGAGTAGTCTTTGCTTTTTTTGATGATGTTCGTGTCATTGGTATGATTGAAGAAAACAGTTTGAATGAAGAATGAATGTTGATGTTGACGATTTTATATGTTTGAATGAACAGAGGTGAGCGAACGAACGAAAAAAGAAAGAAAAGAAAAAGGTATAACAAGTGGATTGTCATTGGTTACTCTCTTTTCCTTCTCGTCTCGTATCGTACAATTGTCATCATCATCATCATCCATCTGATGAATAACATACACGACAAATATACTACGCTAATCGTTTTCATCACGTTTATAACACGTTATTAAATATACATTTCAATAGATTTTCTTCCCAAAAAATTGCACACATTCTTTTTTATCACGTGATGATCATCATACTTATCCAGTATGAAAAAATGTGCGATCACATCGATGTCCAAAATGCAGTTCGACATGGATATTCGATGAGTTGACAATGTTTGCAATAAATTGAATTTGACATTAGAAAGATATCATGTCGGTATGATAAAGAGAGTTAGTTGTACTTCGATACCATCTGCTTCGAATCGAATGAGAATCAGGCGGAGCAAATTTTTAATTTAACATTGTACACAATGTTCTTGTTTTTCATTATCTCTTTGATCTTGTTTGTTCAACTAATTATGAAGTAGAAGATAGAACGATGGATATGATTAGTAGAATGTGGGAAAAAAGATTTACTATTATGATCAAGACAATAGAAAGAAGAAAGAACGATCGGCATAGGTCAAGAGTAGAAAGAAATCAATTATTTTGCATATGCACTTGTTTGATAAGCACAGGAAACGCTTTTAAGTGAAAGGATGCCCGCCGTCATCAGGTTCAGTTCACTCGATTGGAAATGAACATACAGCAAGAGTTCGTTTCCGATCGGAGATAACTATTAAAGAGAATCAGAGGAAATTTTATTTGAACTGTATCATTTTCCAGTCATGTTTTCGTTATGACTAGATAAATAGAAGAAAAAGATTGGACAAGTAAAAACTTCCAATTAATAAATCATTCATTCGTGTTGAAATGTCACATTTTTGTTCATTTCATGCGGATCAATATCGTCGATTGGAAAAAACGAGTAGGCAATGAATTGATCAAGCATGTAACTATGTGGAATGTGATGAGTGATGTCTAATCGAATGTGTCGATATCGAATGGTATGTCACATAGAGAGTAATTGGATAAGTAGCATCAACAAAGCTATTACATTCCCCTCTCTGACGAACTAGCGAGTAGTCACGTTCTCTTTCGTTTATACACGTAAACTTTGACTACCTTCGGTTCACACAAAGAACCTTCTCTCTCGGTCTCGCCATCATCTTTCAGCAATTAAACTTAATTTATAATCAACCAAATCTCCTGCACGAGCAAAAAACAAGTTTTTGATCTGATCCATGCCTGCAAAGGCAAGAGGTGGGCGCTCACGCGCAAGGGCACAACATCAGAGCCTAGACAATGGACCACGTCACTCACCCGTCGCGCCCATTGTTTCGACTCCACAAAACACCCGACTAGCCAGAAACACCATCCAACCAAAATTCACGATTGCTCCTCTCATCCTCGAAAACACAAAATTAAATAAGATGCAGCTTAACGACATAATCAAGCAGCACATGAGCGACATCAAGCTGAACGATATTCAACTTAGCCGCACAGGAACCTTCACTCTATACGCATATGACGTGAAATCTTTCAACCGGCTACTGAACGACCTTCCAGCTGTCCTCGCCACAAACAACCAAACCACCGCCAAGCTGTTCGTGCCACGGTCCATCCAACGGATCAAAGACACCGAAAAGGTTGCTTTCGTCAAGAGAGTTGACCTCGAAATCCCCGAAGATCGCATCATGGCAGCGCTCAAAGACCTTGGTCTCGACGCGACGAATGTTACGCGATTAACAAGCAAAGACGGCAACACTCCGACACGAACAATGAAGGTAATGTTCGCCGATGCCGAAAATCGAAATACATTCGTCCACACTGGTTTACAAGTGGACTCAATGCATTTTCCAGCCGAGCCAGCCACACAAAATACAAAACCAGTACAATGTTATATCTGTATGCAATATAACCACATAGCAAAGTACTGCAAAACCAAACAACAGGTGTGTGCACGATGCGGTGACAATCATCGACTTGACCAATGCTCAGCACCTGCAGATACGTACAAATGTTGCAACTGCAACGGCAACCATCTCGCCTCATCTGTAGATTGCCCAAAATACAAGGAGCAAGAGAAAAAAGCGCAAAACTTGGTCAACCAATACATTACTGCACGTCAACCCAACGCCTGGGCTCCGGCCGTTCACAACAGCACCGAGTTCCCACCCCTCCAAAACTCACAACAGCCGCAGAAACCACAAATAACCAAGGACTTTCTCGACGAGATCATCACCATGCTTAGCAGCCAAATGGAGAAGATCATCGAAGAGACAACCAACCGAATTCTCATCACCCTTCAACAAAAAGTCGAAAAGCTGGAAAAGCTTGTCTCATCCAGCGAATCGACCACGTCAACCTTAACAACCACCACCGACTCACTGACCACGACGAATCCAGCAACCACGACTAAACCACAGACGAAGACGACAAAGCCGACAACAACGACTACAACAAAAGACAACGCAAAGATTTTAGCGCAAAGCAGCCAGGTTGACGCCTCGAAAGAGAGTCAAACAGCTAAAGGAAAGCGCAACAATACAACAGACACTACAACAACCGACAAACAGAATGATCCAACGAAACGAAAGATTGGAGAAGTCAACAGCTCCTTCGATACTTCGACTGGCGAAAACAAAGACCTCAAAATCTCCAACGACGATGATTAGAGTGTGCCATATTAATGCCACCTCTATCATCAAACACCGCGATGAACTCTTGGCCAGATTCTCCCAATACGACGTCATTTCCGTAAATGAAACTAATCTGAAGTGCGAATGCCAGTTCGCTCTGAAAGGCTACAACATTTTCAGAAACGACCGAGTAGGTAAACCTGGTGGTGGAGTATTACTTGCAGTGAAACAGCAAATCAAATGTCGAGAACTGATCTGCAAGACATCACAAGAAAATGAGCTGATAGCAGTCCAACTAGAAGCAAAAACATTCAAATCCATCTTGATAGCGTCGATATACGTCCCTCCCCGAGCAAGACTAAACATCGACCTATTCCACGAGCTGTACAACATCAACCATGACTGCATTATTGTTGGAGATCTAAACGCAGCACTTCTCCAGATGGGATCCAGAAGAACGAACGCGAAGGGCAAACAACTTCAAGAACTGATAAACGAAGGCTTACTGAATTGTGTCGACGATGTAATTACCACATTCGAGAAGAACGACTATGAAGAAAAGCTGGACTGGATATTAGCCAGCCAACCACTTTTTTCATTCATCTCAAATGTCGAAACGCACCCAACATTAGGTCTTCTTAGTGGACACAAGCCATTAACCTTCGATATTCCAATCAAAATGGAAGCCAACGCCCCGTCACCACGATTATCGTTCAACTTCAAAAGAGCCAACTGGAAGAAGTATAGGAACACACTGGACGAAAAACTGAAGAAGTGGGACAAGCCAAGCTCAATCCTACACTGCGATATCGACCAGCATGCAGAATACATCACCAACTGTATCACCGCAGCTGCTAATGAAGCCATACCAACAGCGTCAATGCCGAATACAAATTTCAAAGTGAGTGAAGCTACCCAACGATTGATCAAAAGCAAACACCAAGCATATAGACGTTGGAAGAAGACTGGAGAAGCCGTAGACAAACAGCAATACTACAACTCCAAGTTTCTGCTAGCTAACTCACTTAGAAACGACAGAAAGCACAAGTTTAAGCAATTAATGGAATCTCTCTGTCGAAAGAAGATGTATTCAGACGAAGTATGGCTCACGGTGCGCAAGTTTCACAACAAACGGATTAAGCAAACATACCCGAGCACGATGCAGTACAACAACATTACAGCAGCGACAGGCAAAGAGAAGGCAGACCTCTTCGCGGACTACTTCGAGAAAGAGGTCTACTTCAAAGCGTCTGACACGCTTCCATTTCACAAACAAGTTGTAAGACAAACCAAGAACGTGAAGGGTATGCAACAACAGTCAACCACCACCAGATGGAAAAAGATTTCAGCCAAAGAAGTTAAGTGGCACATCAAACATCTACGCAACAGCGCCACTGGCCCAGACAACGTGCATAACAGATGCCTGAAAAACCACACGGAGTTGCTTATACAACACCTCATAGCGTTGTTTAATGTGATTCTGGAAGCTGGATATATCCCAGACATCTGGAAGAAAGCACATATCATCTTACTGTTGAAACCGAAGAAGGAAAAGCGTCTTCCATCCAGTTATCGTCCGATCAGTCTACTCAGCTGCCTTGGTAAACTGCTGGAGAAGATCATCAAACAAAGGCTTACGCTCGAAATCGAACGTCGAAACATTCTGCCAGAACACCAGGCAGGATTCCGTGCGAAAAAGAGCACATTGTACAACATCGTCCGACTTGAACGCTTCGCAAGGAGCAAACTACATCGGCCCGGAATAAGACAGCACTCCGCTGTCATTTTCTTCGACATTAAAGCCGCTTTCGATTCAGTCTGGCACGATGGACTTATATACAAGCTTCATGATCTTCGCCTCCCGCAATACCTTACCAAGTACCTGATCTCTTTTCTCCACAATAGAACCGCTGCAATCGAAATAGACAATGATTTATCTCGTCCGTTCCAGCTGCAGAGTGGTACGCCGCAAGGGTCGCCGTTATCTCCACTTCTTTACATCATCTATACGGCAGACTCGATGAACGATATACCACCGCACACGGAACATGGTCTCTTCGCTGACGACACTGCTCTATGGACAACATCGAACACGCTGACCAGTCTCACACAAAGACTACAGCAATCCATTGATGCATTTGAAAGTTGGTGCAAATCGTGGAAACTGAAATTACAGCCAACGAAGACAGAGATGATCCACTTCAGACTTCACCCAAGAAAGAAATACAAGCATCCAGTAGAAGTCAAAGTCGAAAATACTATCATCAAACCTCTGGATGCAACCCGATACTTGGGTGTGATTATCGACAAACAACTGAAGTGGAGAAACCATCTCCAACATCTCGAAACGAAAATGGCTGGACGCATCAGTCTTCTACGATACTTAGCCAAATCAGCGCAAGAACCAAACCAAAAGACGATGATAAACATCTTCAAAGCGATTGCAAGACCAGTGATGACATATGGTTACCCGGTAATACTAACAGCAAACGACAAAGTGTGGGATCGGCTTCAAATTATCCAAAACAAAGCGCTCCGCGCTACTCTTGGCCTGCCGATCTATACCTCTGTCGAATACATACATCGGATAACCAAAATACCAAGAATCAAAGATTATGCAACATCACTGCTCCAACAATCCATAGCCACCGCTACATCCAACAAAGACCAAACGCTCCTACAACATCTGCAAGACATCGCAGATCAACTTTGACAAAACACCAACACCAATGTTACAAGACTATCTACGTCGATGCACATATCGACAACAGATCAACGACAAATGACTACTGATACCGACTTTTCCCTCGACAACACATCATCCCCACAGACTATGACGACAACCTCTAAGACAATCCAACCATCCTTCTGTCTCTCCTTGTGAAGACAGTAAACGACTTCATGTGACGTACATATCTTCGTTCTCCGACTCTATCAGTTCTGCTTTATACGTTAACGACAACGTGAAACAACACTCTTCTCTTCACTATTAATGTTAGCGTCGATAACCTAGATCACTGTTAAGTCAGCCGAATCTGTACAAAAATTGTTATATCGGAATCACGTACAAAACGGTTGATCGAGAACGAAGAAACGACGATTATCGATGTATACGTCGGCTCGTTCCTGCACTTATACGTCGAAGTTTTATCGAAGAAAACCACCACTACGCTATCATGCAACTTCACACGGTCGAACCTAACCTCCACCACACTCTCCATACGTTTAAATTTTTTTTTTTTCTGTGTTCTTCTCTGCTCTACGAGACATAAGACATAAGTCATGCGTCTCCTTTTCTTCTCTGCCAGCTTTATGACCAGTTTGTCCGTTGTCTCCCTTCTTTTCTTTCCGTTCTTCTTTTCGTTCTTGTAAACTGGTTATTTATCATCGAATAAAGCGTTGACTCCAAAAAAAACAAAGCTATTAACATAGAATGTATTAGTTTTTACGAAAAAAAAGTAAACAAATAAGTAAAAAGCGAACTAAGACGAAACCTAATGAATAATATCGATGAAGTTCGAAGATAATTTTGTATTTTGGGTTAAATCCTGCACCGATGAACATCAGCTATTACAATAGAAATGATGAAATCGAATAAGTGTGTACATATATCTTTCATTTCTCATTGGAAATCTTCAGACGAAAGCGATTCGAATGATGTGATTAAAGGACAACATATTCAAATGTAATGAACGGAAATAATCACAATCGATAGACTAATCCTTTTTTTTCTGTTCTAATCAATCAGCCTGATTCATTCATGCCGTTCTACTAACTTCGATAAAACTGTCTTCTCTCTTGTGACAAGTAATAGCATTAGCCAAATTACTGATGAACAATTAAGAACGGCTAGCTAGTTTGCTTTATATACAGAGACGAATTCGATTCAGATTCTTGAATTTCAATGAAGTGTATTGCATGAACATAAGTACATGGCATAAAAATGTTGCTTTCCAGGCATTTTTCTCGCCTGCAGTTGTCTTGATTAATAATCATGAATATAAAAGCATAGAACTCATTCGTTCGAGATCAGGTGGTGAAATTAAGAATAAGAACATTCCAAACTTAGAAAACAGACAAAAGTTCGAATGAAAAACGATACGTTCGTCTATTTGTTTCATTTGCCCAGATAATCATTTCAAAAGGAGAGATATTGTTGCATTTTGAAGACCTGTTGAGTCTATTTTGATTCTAATTAGAACAAAAGACAGTTTCCGTTTTTATTTAGGCATTCGTGAATCTCGGTTCTCTTGCCTACTAATTTACAAGTACTTCCTTGTTCGTCATTCACAACTAAACACGACATGTCTCCCATTTCTCCTCTTCTTCTTCTGTCTGATGTAATTGTCGGGCGACGAGAAAAGATATCTGTCGTTTTTCTTTCTCGAATAAAAGATGATGAATTGTGTCAGAAAATTAATCGAACAAAGAATTCGACAGTTGCGAAGTCATTTATTATTGAATGGAGCATTTTTTCTTCTGTTGAGATTTATTTCTGTCATCGATATGAATCCATATGGAATCATTTGATTCTTTTGTTTATGAGAAATGAATACTATTCCATAACAAACATTTCCATGTCGAAGGTCTTCGAGAGAATTAATTATAGACGAAATGAAATATTCTATTAGTTACGAATAATTGAAAACATGTTTATTTTGCCTAACGGCATGATTATTATTTGAAACATCTCCATTTTTTCCATGTCGAATAACATTACTTCGATCGCCACTCGACAGAGTCATGTTCTCAAATGATATTAGTCAAGAAATAACTCATACGACGATGTTGTGATGTCTAACAAATCGTCCGGAAGAGTTGATGTCAAAATAAAGTAAATATGCAAATGTACATACATTCATCATTTTGAAAAATCTCTTTCTACAATTATTGAAAAGTAGCAAGAATCGAGACATTTGCTTTCCCTTGATTCCATTGAATAGTTGCACAAGCAATTCTCGATCGTCATCAATTTAGTGCGACAAATGAGTGTAATTGCATTTCACTGTCTCTCAGCTGGGTTCCTCTCAATCCTTTTTCTTTTTTCTCCTTCTTTTCTTCCATCTTATCATTTGATGGACTCCCTACGATACTAGAAAGATATAATTATTATATCTAGGACTTCTTCCGTGTGCCACGATGTTCGTCTTCTCTATTTTGCTTGCGCTTCTGAAAAAAAGAAGAACGCTCGAACATAGCCAACGAGAAGAAAAATAGGATCGCGCGGATGAGAATGCTAGCACGTTTTTTTTTTATATTGCGTTCTATTAATGTTACTGTCTAGAAAACAGAAGAAAGGAAGAGTACTGTCGAATGATCAAGACTTCTTGATTAACAAAGCATCATCATTCGAAATTTCGCTACTTGCGCCAGATGTTTTCCTCATTTGAGATGCGACTGGTAAGTTGCAACTTTTTCTTCTTGGCATCATTGAAGTCAGTTTCCTGCGGAGAAACTAAAATTGATTTGAATGTATTATTTTTCATTCGATCAAGTCCAATGTGACCGTCGTTCGATAATGAATGTATTTATGTGATGACAGCTGAGACTGAGTCTTCTTTTTCCTTTGTTATCTCTGAGGATACGTATACAAACATATGAATGAGAGAACAAAACGGAAATAATGATTTTTTAATTAATATTGATATCAATTGTCGTCCGAAGGAATTGTTTTTCATTCTTCTAGATAATAATGAAACGTCGAGAGCGATTCTTTGTCGTTTTATTTCACCGATACTGTTGAATGTATTTACGAATATCTCGTGTGCGTTTCGTCATCGTACGAGTTTGTTTATTATTGATCATCTTTTTACTTCTATTGGAATTTCGTTTAACTTTCAAAACGCCGAGTATTTCCGCGATCAAAAACCCAGTTGAAATCGCATTTTGGCGAAAATTACATAATCTCGATAGATTATTAACTGATAAACAAAAAATCGAACAGATCGAATTACTCGATAAACAACGGAAACGAAATGATCTGAATTGGACAAATATATTCTATCATGTTTATCACAAGAAAACCAATAAACTCTATGAAAAAGATATGAAAAACATAGAGAAATCTCGTTGGGTTGAAACTGAATCTAGCACACTACAAAATACTTATGACATATATGAAGAAACACCGGTATGCAAAAGAATTACAGTTAAATTTTGTTTCGATAAACATTTTTCTTTAGGTTTTTCAACAACCGAAATTTTGCTCATCAACGCAGATCTTTCATCGTGAATGCCCGTACAAAAATTGTCAATGGAAATGTAAAAATCCCTCGACAAATCATGAAAATCATCGTCGCGCGAGTATTTTCCATCATGTCGACATTAACAAAGATGAGATGCATACGAAATTAAAAGTCCGTTCTCCTTACGATATTTGGATTCTGTGGATCGATGAAGCGAATCGTCAATTGAAACATCTGAACGATTATTACTTCAATTGGACTCTTAGTTTCCGGCAAGATTCTGAAGTATCTATTGGAACATATGGTTTGTTGGTTCCGGATGATTCCAATGACATTCTTCATTCCACAAATATGTCAGATTTGATTCTTTCATCAGATTTTCTTTATATACTTACTAATCGGAATGTCATCATCACAGATTTTGTTTTAGAAAATCACATTCTCACGAATTTTCGTTATCGTTCGAAACATGCTCTTTGGTTCGTTTCAAACTGCGAACCCAAAGCTCGTTTGAACTATTATAAACAATTGCAATACTATTTTCCAGTTCGTGCTTTCGGCTTGTGTATTGATGGCAGCGATGAAGCAAAATGTCAAAAGAATGATCGATGTGAATTTGACCAATCCCGACTTGCGTTATTCTACTTAGCATTTGAATCGCAAACATGTACAGATTATATAACGGAGAAATTCTGGCGTGCACTTTATTATGGAATGATTCCGATTGTCTTTGGGCCAAATAAACAATCGTATTTAGATTTAGGGATACCCAAGTCGGCGTTTATCCATGTCGATGATTTCCAGTCGGCGAAACACTTAGGAGAATATTTGCACGAAGTTTCTAATGATTATTTTCTCTATCGAGAATATTTCCAATGGATGAGTCAATATCAAATCTTCTATCAAACGTACGATCTTGAACCCATACGTATGTGTGAGTTATGTATGAGGTTGAACATGCAAAATAGCAAGGAACACCGATTTTATCGAGATATTCATCAATGGCATCGAGCTGGATGTTGATCCACAATTGAAATATTTCACATCTCTTTCCTTCTCTTCTTCTTCTTCTTCAGATAAACATGAAATGTTTGTTTTATAAAAGTTTTAATTTTCTGACTTTTTCAATGGCCTTGTTGTTTTGTTAACAGTAATGTTTCATGCTCTGTATGTACGTGTGCTTATTCTATTATTTTCAATAGAAATCTTCTGATACCAATTGATCTGAGTCAGTAAGAACAAAGTCTCGTTTTGATCGAGTAGTGTGTGTAGTTCGAAAAGAAACAAAATCAGATGTTTTTGAGTTGAAATTGTCATTCATAACACGTCAGTATCTTAATGATGAAATCTACTTTGCCTGTTGCCTCTGTTTGTTTAATCGTTTACTGTGAAAACAAAACCGAGGCCGACTAACATCATTGCCTCACGATCAAGTAAAAGAATCAGTTTACTGAAAAAGAAAAAATGCGTCGTTACTCACACGAATCGTTCTTCTCTTGTCTTGCTGGTGTTGATAGTAATGCATTCGACTGTTTCTATTATTGTTATTCTAACTCTTTTTCAATTAGTAGCAGAAAAACAGAATTTAAGACATAGGGGAAAGTGATTTTGTCAGCGAATCAATCCATAACGACCATTCGTCGTTTTTCGGTAACCATTTTCTACATGTGTCGAAAACGAAAAAAACCAATTATTCGTTTTACTCTTTTAGTCTTTGAGAAAGAAAAGAATTCGCAATTATATATTTCTTTGTGCTCTATCATTCTTGATTTCGTAGACGTACGAAGATGTCGTCGGCACTGTTTCAACCGCTCCTTCATGATCCTCTGGGATGGAAACCACCGACTACAACATACAGCGATACATTCAAAAATAGAACATATGGAACATCTAGTAATACACAAAAGAAACTTTCGCCATATGGTCAAGAATATCAAAAGCAATTGCGAAAACAACAACAACAAATGAAATTATTTCGAAAGAATCCGTATTTTGTACAATCGTTCAGCGACGAACAATCAACGCCACGAATTATTTTCCTCGAGAAAAATAACGAGGAATATCGAGAGCAACCGCCTGCAGCTTACCAATTAACACGTTCGAAAACATTACCTGCTTTTTCGGAAGAAAAACCTACTTTTGCTGCCGAATGTCAAAAACCAGCCTATCGAGTTAGTTCACATTTTGCAAAAATCGCTCTATGATGAGAAATTTTAGGAGCCTAACTATGATTCAACGTCCGTACAACGTTTACCATCAGCACAGTTTGATCAACGAGGTAATAACAGTTACTTTTAAGTACTTGAGATACATACCATGTTTCTCGGACAAAAGCTTTGAGCACTATGAGAGGAAATATTCTCAATTATTCTTTATGCAGAGAATTATATCATACAGATAATTAGAAATATCTGCCGTTAGAACTAGAGTTGTTGAGTGTATGAACTAATACGTTTCTTTGTTGAATAGGACCAATGAAAGTTCGACGAAATCCAAAAGAAGATAAAGAAAAACACATGATCGATATAAATGATGATCAATACCGGCATTGGCTTACATATCCAACTCCGGATACACCTCCTCAAGTTGCCGACGCTAAGCAACGTTTAGGTCAATATAAAATTCCTCAGACTTTATCTCGTGGAACATCAGCATCATATGCATATGCTGAACAACAACCATCCTCGTCAAACGATCAATCGGGCTCGAATGTTCCGCATCGCCGAAAGAAACAAGTGAATGATCGTGGACATTTTCTTGAATTCAATATTCCTCCAACACCACCAGAATTACGTGCTGCACGCCATAGATTAGAAAAACATCGATATCATCAATCTTTGGACAATTATCCACCACATCTCGAAGTCAATCCAGACAACGAACAAGAAGAGTATGTTAAACCATCGGATGCTCCTCAATACGACGAAGAACAAGCATCACAGAATCAACCACCATCAACAAATGAAGAATCAGGCGATGCCGGTGATGAAAATCGAGCAGCTGATTATGAACAATCAACGCTAATAGAACAAACTAATAACAATGAGGATTTACCTGAAGAATACATCGAAGCATTAGATATTTCTGATGCCGCACAAGAAGAATATTATAAAAATTGTAAACCATATTGCGAGAAAAGATCGGATCAATCTTACTATCGCATTCCACCAATATCATCCGATCGTCAACATGATTCTACTGTGAGTAAATTTCATCACTCATTCTTTATTTTCACTCAAAAGAAACATTTAGGTTGCTTACTGTAATCAACAATCGACACCGTCAACAAACTCACGAAATGCAAATGAATTCGGTGTTTGGATTCGCAATTCGAGTGATCAAGGTAATGAAATGCTATTGAATTCTAATGGAAACTTCTTTATCATTGTATTGTATAGAACGCGAATCAGCAATGAAAATTTTGAATAATGTTTTAAAACAACCGATGGTTGGCTACGGCGTGCCAAAGAAACAACAGATCATTTTCAAACGACCAGCAGGATGTAATATAGGTCGATCAGCATCGGCTTCACGACAACTAGGTCACGCTCGTAATCATCAACGTGTTCCATGCGAAATCTGTGAAAAACAACTAATTAAGCATCATATATGGAGCTTGAGCCGGTAGGAGAACAAACAACGTTACAAAATAGAATTCATTTTCGAAGTCAATTCTATTTTAGATCGAAAACATTGGCTTGTCCTCATCAAGAGTAAAACGTTTCTTCAAAGTTCGTAATTCTTTAGATTATTTTCTCCTAATTATTTCTTGTTTATTTCATTTAGTTTCGTTTGTCTACCATTGATATTAAATTCGTTATTAACAGAACAATAAATACGCACTCACATACACATATATACACACTATACTCTTTTTTTTCAATTTTTTTTCGAAGGAAATATAAGACTATCTACGTATTTATGATGAAGTTTGTCAAGAGAAAGATGAATATGATGGTTTTCAACCGAAACGTTTTAACTGATGAGATCGACGAGTATTTCGTTGTAGATATTTGATTGGTTGTTGTGTGAAGTACATCTCGTAAACGACGACGACCTAATAATCGGCGTCGTAATTGATTACAATTGACTAAGATTCCGCGTGTATGATTGACAGAGAATCGTCGAATTTTATGTTCATCACTTGTTAGAATATACAGAGTCATGTTTTGTCGTCGTCGGTTGGGTCGTGATTGTGAAGCAATGTTTATTGTTGATTCCGGTTGTGTAATCAAAGTTGTTACTGACGTGGTCGATATTTCGAGAGATGTGCTAGCTGTTAAAGGCTGAGTAGTACTAGTAGTGATAGTTGTGGTGGTGGTAATCGTAGTTGTGATTGGTGATGCCGTTGAGCTTTCAGTTGTTATGAGAAATGTTGTTGATGGTAATCCAGTTGATGGTTGAGTCAATGTTGTCGGACGTGTTCGCCTTGTTCGTTGTTTTGTAGTTGTTTTATACATTTGTGCTTCGTTTTCCGGTTCGCCTATTTGCAGAAGTCGTGGTCCACCTACTTTTTTCTGTTTTCGCGGACGATTATTTAATACTAAAGCATTGAGATTTTTTGAAAGCTGAAATATGAACAAAGATTTCAAATGGAAACAGTCTTCTGTTTTGTCAACTGTACTTCTTCGATTGAAAATGCAGTTGTTGGTTGGGGTAGAGTAACGGATGCCCAACGAACTTGTTCAGTTGTTTCTGGTTCAGGTACAATCATTGTCGTCATTTCGTTTTCTAACGGATCCTCTGAAACAAATACGGGATATCTTTCTACAGTCACCACCGACGGCATGGTCACTCTCCATCGCTTTCGTGAAAGTAACTGTGAATAAATCAGTTTCCATGCTTTCGTTGTTGAAGTTGTTCTGGGTAAATGCGGTGATTTAGGTGGCTGACAATCTACCTATTCAATGAATATTTCATCTTGAAAAACAGTACAATTCATTTTTCTTGGCACTTACTAGACTTGATGTTTCACATTGTTTTAATGTAACATCGAATTCCGTTCCAGCTGGACAAACACGTTTGACAGCATGCATGTAAACTGTATCAACATAAATACAATGCCAGTAATGTCGACAATCATCAGCATCATAGACGGGATGAAACGAATCATCTTCATAACCAGTACAATCGAATGTATCTTGTCCATAATGCAACTTTATCATCATAGATAGAAGTTGAACAGAAAGCAGAAGTGATCTAATCATTCTCGGTAATCAACTCGTAACTTGAACAATTGAACACACTGAACATAAGAGTAAAAGAACGTCACTGATGACCAGTAAGTTAACAAACATTTTCTCTCGTTCTCCTCTGTCTGTGTGTACTTACATGCTTAAAATGACAGGGATCAACTCAGGTATCTTAATTTTATGTAATCAATCGCTTTCGATATCGAAAGTCAATGTAAGTAAAGAATTATTCTTAAGCTTCGAAAATGACATCGATTTATCCGCGTAGAAGACTATTTTTTTATAGTGAAAAATACAAATTCATCAGTTCATTTGTTTTGTTACATGAGAAGAGTGCGATGTTAAAGAATAATTCGTTCGAAATTTCGGTACACACTGGGAGATGTGCTCAATGAAAATTTTTCATGAAAATCACGGTATACATTCCATTTAGAAACTTCCGCCGTTGTGGATGAGCTCAAATGCGACATGATTGTCTTCAGAATGACTTGTTGAGCATACTGATCATTCTCATGACTGTGATCTTGTGTTGATGATAAAACTTGAGTATACGAAGATGCATTCGAATATGATAAATGTTCTTCAGTATCATCAACGACTTCGATTATTGGAAGATCCAACAATGACTTGATTGAGTAAGTTTTTTGCTTCGTAGATGAAGAATTTGTCATAGAATAATGTCTAGTTGCTCTAAAAACGAAATCGTTTCCTAAAATAAAACGATAGAACAACTCAAGGCGATGATTGTTTGGTTTTGAAGAGATATTTCGATCGCGATTCTGTTGAATTGTTCGATGCGGGAAGAGTAACTGGAACAGTTTCCTTTGATACGCGATTGCTCATTGATAAGAAACTGTTTGATCGCTTCTCACCGTCGGAAAATCTTGCCTGCAATTTAGTTTTCTCACGTTGACGTTCCATTCTTGAACGTTGACTTATTCCCTTCGAACAATTGGCATCTAATTTCTGTTGAAAATAGTCCTGTTTGAATAATTGTTGTAATTCAAGTTGATAAAATTTATAACAAGTTTTCCCATCTATTGTTGCTGTTTTCTCGCATGGGAACGAACAGCTGTAATCATTGACACGTTCAAACATAGAACTTGCTGTCATACTTCATCTTCGTTAATAAGACAAATAAATGACGAACGGAAACATTGATGCCCAAACATTTTTCGATTAATATAATGACAGGTTTCAGTATGACGACAAGTTATTTTCGTGGAATAGATTTTCAACTTCTATTATTCTTCGTAAGAATTGACAAGTGTCGCCGGATGGATGGATGTGTGACAAGGGTGGGCAAGAAAATAAATTGATGATTACGAAGCCGTTTGACAGTTGTATAAGTAAGAAGAAAAGGAAACTGGGAAGAAAGTCAGAAAAAAAGTCCATGATGATGTTTTCTTCGTATTTATCAAAGGAAAAGAAAGAAAAAAAAGAATTAATAGTTATTAAAAATTCACAGACAAGTCTATTGACTATGCTGAAGTGCATTCATCCAAGGCTTATTTTGTTCGACTATAATACTCTCATGAAAGTTCCCTATCATGTTTTCAAAGTATCAGAAAAAAATCAACAGTGGAGACTTTGAGATTATTCTGACGTGAGTATTCATTGATGCGTCTCAGATGCACTGAAAGTACCATATGATGTTTTTCTTTGAAATTTATTTCTCATGTGTAAGTGTGAAAATAGAGTTAGTACGGAAGATGATTAAAATTTCAAGAGTGAAATTGCAATCGAACAGTAGAAATCCGACATCTATCGAAAGTTTTTATGATTCTTCGGTTGATCATAACATCATCCATCCAAATGAATCGTTTTTTACATCTCATCAGTCATTCATTCAGTTTAGAAAAGCAAAATTGATATGTCTAATTCCAATAGGAAACAATCAGAATTTTGTCAAAACTTTGCTTGTGAATTGCAAACATGTCTCGACAGTAAGAGAGTGAAGTTGATCATCCAGCTGACTTGTAAATTCCATTTTAGAGCATTTGTATAATCCAGATAAATGTGAAAAGGTTTTGGATAAATTGAAGCAATGTTGTTTGGAACATGGCGCTCAAAGTCCAGTTGTTTGTTCCGGTTTTCCTACTTCGAAACCATCAGCATCGAAATAAAATCTTATCTGTACTAAGACAATGACTGGCTTTCAATTACTCAGACTGTTTTATTTCGTAGTACTTCTTGATTTATGAGATAGAGTTGCAAGAAATAAAATGCAATGGTTATACAACGAAGAATCACCGGTGTAAGTTTATCATAAGAAGCGAAGCAGTAATTGAAAACTCAAGCAGGTTATTTCTATCATTGGTATTCGCTTTAAACATGAATAGATCGATTTTATTTGCGAATGTACACATATAAAATTGTGCTACAGCTGCTTATACAATGACAGAAAAAAAGGAATTTGAATGCACACAAAAGTTAAGAACATTTTATATTTTTATAAATCTTTTCAAAATACGTATATACATCAAAATACTGATGCGAATATCAACTGGAGACTCGTTTTAACTCTACACATTTTTTTATTTGGTACACAAAAACTCGAACAGTATGGTCGACGAAATCATCGATGATGAGTTTGTTATTTTCCACGAGATATTCTTTATCATCATTTAGCCAGTCATACCAATGACCATTTCGTGGTATGTTTAAAACCTCGTATTTCTCGTAAGTTTTGGATGCCCAGTTGCATACAACTATGACATGATTACCTTCCGCATGAGGATCGTGAACGACTGAATTCCATCGATGCCAAGCCATGATTTGATCATTTTCTTCTTCGAAGATAAATTCTAGATTCTGAGCTGTTAGAGCCAAGTTAAGTTTATGTAATTGAATGACATCTTTGTAATATTGTAATTGTTTCTTGTTTAACGCGTTCGAATTGTCCTCACGGTCTTCAATCAATGACCAATCGAGTTTAGCGATACCAGGCGTCTTTTCTTTGTATTCACCAAACTCAGCTCCCATCCAAATCATCATTAAACCGAATGATGTTGCCTGGATTGCAAATGCCATACGAACGCGACGAAATGCATCTTCGTCAAAGATTTGATGTTCTTTGCCTACATGTCGAGGATATTTTCAGACATTATTCTGAGATGTCTACTCACCAAGGTCAACTAGCAGACGATCATGATCATGATTTGATTGATAATTGACAACATCCCAAGTGTTTTTATATCCTTGTCGTCGAGGATCGATAACGTCTTTCAAATCGTTCCAATTTACTGTATCAGCGACCATTGCTTCTCGAATTTTCCAATAGAAACTATCATGCCATATACCATCCATAGGTCCATCGTTGGATATGACATACTCAGGTTTGTCAGGAAGGTATTCCCCGACGCAGTAGAATTCTGCGCCGAATCCACTAGAAAAAAGCAATCAGATTAAGCGTACAACAATATGAACGTAAGGTGAAATACATTACCGTTCACGTGCTTGTTGTTTGGATTGTTGAACGACTACTTTCAAAAATTCATCATTCGCAATTTGGGTCGCTGCGTCGAAGCGAATACCTTTGAAATGGAGTGTAAGTTTGGCAATCATGCTCGCCAGATAATGAAGAACAATCACTTACCATCAATATGAAATTCATTGATGAAGTATCTAATAGAATCACCAACATATTTTCTTGCGGGCCAAATTTTATATTTTTCATCATATTTTTCAAAATTCCATTCCTAGAAAGAAACATAATAGACATTTCTTGATGAATATTGGTCAGTGCTTACAGGTCCCCAACACCATACACGATCTTTTGGTTCATGAAGAAACCTATTCAATGACAAAAACAGTATATTTTTATTTGCATTAGAATTCATAGATTTATTTCAATTACCAATAATCATGATCGATTGCAGTATATGGTGCCGATACGTCACACTAAAATAAATTCAGTGAGATTTATCACGTCAAAACAATTGTTCATTCATCTGAGGTTAGAATTTTATTATAATGTAAAGAATTGTTCCGTTTTTGAACCTTGAAAAGAGGGGGTAGGATGCATATCTCTGTTTTGTCTTACGCATCAAAATCGTTCGTTGATTTGAACGAAGAGAAATTGTAAATATCATGATGCTGTGCTCCTTCTAATAAGTAGATAGAACAAAATTATTGTGAATGAAATAATACGTCGAGTATAGATAGTCTGTAAATATTTCATTTTCGAAACGACTCCGCATTCTGGATTATAAGTTTATCCCTTTCAAACAGTTTCAGTTTTCGTCAAAATTCGACAACATTCAGCATTAATACTTACATGATTGTAAACACCATCCATAATCACGCGAATACCATGTTCATGAAATGTATCTATCATTTCTTTCAGCTCTGCGGTTGTACCGTATGTGCTCTGAATAGCGAAATGATACCTTGGTGTGTATCCCCATCCGATTTGTCCTGGATATTCTTTGATTGGCATGATTTCCACTAAAGTATTTCCTTCACAACTCATATCTCTCAATCTTCTTCGATCGCACTTACCAGCTGTGATACCCAGACTCACAAAATACTCCATCTTCTCTGTCACATCTCTGAAACGATCTTGAAAATCACCTATGTGAATCTCATAGATGATCAGCTTGTCGTTTCCAGCCAAAGGAACATAGTTATCGTATTTCCACTCGTACTCATCCACGATCCGCTTTCCTATCAAAACACATACATATCACTTGATATCGTTATCAACAGTGAACTACAAACCATTCTTGAAAATTAGAATGCCCACTGATCGAAAAGCATCGTCCGAGCCACGCTCATCTACTTCGGTTGCATATGGATCAACAAAAGTGTACCACACTTCGGTGAAGGTGATTTCTTCTTCTCGTTTCTGGTTTCTTTCTTTCACTTGCTGTACGAGTTTCTCGTGTTCTTCGCGATAGGTCTTTCGAATCTGTTCGTTTTCGTCGACACCTATAGACAGTGAATAGAAGGTGAAGAAGGTCGTGGTGAAAATGTTGACTAGTTACTTTTGGTCTCGTCGTCGATATAGTCAGGAAGAGCAGGCTCTGGCTCGACTTCGAACCATGATCGGGTAACGACTTTGAACTGATAGTGGTAGATGCCTGAAAAGAGAGAGTTTAGTATAGAGTGGATGAGACGAGAAGCAGAGTGTTACCGTCAGCTAGATCAAGAGTAACACGCCAATATCCATCATCTGGGTTGAGTTCCATGGGAATGTCGAGACCCTGAAGAAAAGTGTTGAAAGGAGAGAGATAGTGAAGAAGATGCAGTAGTGATACGTACAAACATTCTGGCATTTGCATTTTTGAGTCGAAGGCCAGCTTGTTTGTTGTAAGGTGCGAATAGTTCGAAAGTATATGGAGCCATTCGAGTATATTGTTATATGATGTCGATACTAGCAAATGCAGAAACACGCTTTGTATCATACGTCTAGTCCAATTTCTTTTTTCGTTCTGTGAACGATATAAAGTCAAAGTACATAGTGGTTATGTTGTGTATAGGAGAGAGAGAGAGAGGAAAAGAAACGCATGGTATATCGCATATAGATGAGCTATACAATTGTATTTGACTTTTTCGTGCTCGTATGCATCTAAACACATTCTCTGATTTATTTTGCTTGTGATAGATGTAAGCTGACAGCTGTATGGGCAGAACAGTTTTATCTTCATAGAGGTAAAGAAGCAGAGGGGAGTGTATACAGCGACACAGAAAAGTATGAACTAAATAAGTACTACGCAAAGATAGGATAAGAGAGTCTATCTGTAAGAAAAAAAAACACTCAAGATGCTGTAAAGCGAACATTTTGAAATACAATTCTTGTCAAACGGTTAGTGTTATAGTTCAAAAAAGCATCGGAGTTTATAGATTATGCTATTCTCAGATTAAGATGTACGTTTCAGCAAAGTAAATCTGAAATTATAATTTGTAATCCCCACAGACAATGAGTATCACGAGGTTAATGTCGCACATTCTGTTTGATTGGTTGAACATGAACAGCTGTTCTTTCTTTGATAAACTCAACACATACAATGTCGTCTTTTTTCATCATAAACGTCCTTACTAATACTTTATTCCATAAATAAAAAATATCCTGATTAAAATCGATCTCTTTTTCAAGCAACTTACTTGTTGTCGTTGTTATCTTTTTCGTGAATTTTGCAATCTATAAATAATTTATATCTGAAATAGAACATCTTATTCACAGTTACAAGATTGAACTTGTTGTTTGAATGAAGAACATGTACTCAAGATAATTTGGTGACCATGAATAGACAACTACTCCTGATGACAGTTCCATGAGTTTCATCTTTCATCAATGTAGATGGTTGACCTTACGGTTGCTTATATAAGCGAGCAGAAAAGAAAAAAAAGAATCGCAGTGTGTACTCATAGAACATTCAGCTAAGTCAACTAAACTAACTGATGGTATTCGTTAAGAACGCAAGCGAATAGGAAATTAGTGGAATGCGTCCAATTGGTGTGCCACCCATGAGTTCAATACAAGCCCCAATGAATCCTTACTTATATTGTAATGCATAATAGCCGTATGTTGAAATATTTTTAGCACATTGAAGATATTTACGTTTCTGTTATTTTTAAACAATAAAAGAATAATAGTCACGTTTTCCCTTACCATCACCATACAATTATTCCCACAAAAAAATTTTGTGGGTTCGCAAACAATACACTGCCTGATCTGACGCATAAAAATCCTGCGTCATGTTCGAACAGATTATTGTGAGTATCTGCATTTCTTATTGTGTAGCAAAAGAAAAAAGTCAATGTTAACAATATAATCTGACATTGTTGGGTAGAAAAGACTTATACTGAATAACATAATGACGATTCGAATGTTATTGAAGCGATTGTAATTGTGAGAACGATTACGAAACCAACCCAACGGTGATGACTTCGTCTTTGTTTATAGTACTTATCTTTGGTTTCTAAGTAGTTAGAGATCTTCTTTAACTTTGTCGACCAAATCTTAAGAGCATATTCGCCAACATATAAAAAATAGCAAATCTCGAACAACTGACTCATTCAAATGCAATTCTCAAGTTACACTTGCATATTTAGTTTGTGTTTATGATGAAACTGTTAGTTATGAACGGAAAAGCGACGAGTAGCTGTCTATTAAATAGTTTCTTTTACAAATAACATACTATATTATTTTCATCTGAGCTTACATATGTATTTTTGCATGTATAAATGAAAAACACAACAAATGACAATTATAAATGAAAACCAAGCTTATGAACGCTGATCATCCTCACACCTTTTCAATTCATATACAAAAATTCTAGCAGAATGATCCATCAAGTTCTCTACAATTAGTTTGTTATGTTCCACGAGATATTCTTTATCATTATTCAGCCATTCATACCAATGACCATTTCGAGGCATATTAAAAATTTCGTACTTTTCGTAAGTTTGAGATGACCAGTTGCATACAACGACAACATGATTCTCCTGTATCCGAGATTTATCCGTTTCATTATTCCAACGATACCAAACTAAGATCTGATTATCGGTATGTTCATAGATAAAGTCGAGATTAGGAGTGGTCAATGCTGCATTTCGTTTTCGTAATTGAATAACATCCTTGTAGTATTGCAAATGTTCTCTATTAATACTATTTGAATTATCCTCGCGATCTTCAATCAATGACCAATCAAGTTTGGCTACTCCTGGAGTTTTCTCTTTGTATTCACCAATTTCTTCTCCCATCCAGATCATCATCAAGCCGAATGCTGTTGCTTGAATTGCTAATCCTAGACGAACACGATGGAATGCATCACGATCGAAGATCTGACGTTCTTTGCCAAGTTCGACTAATAATCGATCGTGATCATGATTGGATTGATAATTAACGATGTCAACGAGATTTCTGTAACCTTGTCGGCGACTATCAATGACATCTTTTAGTTCATTCCAGTTTACTGCATCAAAAACGATAGCATCGCGCAATTTCCAATAGAAACTGTCATGCCATAGGCCATCCATAGGTCCACCATTAGATAGAACAGATTCAATTCTATCGGGTAAATATTCTCCAACGCAAAAAAAATCCGGTGCATAACCACTAAACGGAGAAAATTAAATGATAGTATCTTATACGTCAAGTTCTTTTATACCGAACGCGGGCTTGTTGTTTGGCTTGTTGAGAGAGAATTCGAAGAAATTCATCATTGTTTATTTGAGTGGCAGCATCAAAACGAATACCTTCGTTCGAATAAGAGAAAGATCAATGACGTAGTAAACAAAGTATATTTACCGTCGGTATGAAATTCATTGATAAAGTATTGTACTGAATCCGCTATATATTTTCTCGCAGGCCATACTTGAAATTTTTCATCAAATTTGCCATAATTCCATTCCTTTTACGAACGAAATATAAGAAAAATAAGCAATATTATATAAAATATACAGAGGAAGACTAACTGGTCCCCAACAGTATTTTGGATCTTTCGGTTCATGATGAAACCTGCAGGAAGAACAAAGAAAAATCATTATTGGCTCAGTAAGCATATCAATCATCTTACCAATAATCATGATCAATAGCGGTATACGGTGCGGATACATCACACTGAAACAAAGATGTTCGTTGTAATCGATTATTATTGGCTATAACGACTATTCACGTACATGGTTATATACACCATCCATGATAACACGGATGCCGTGCTTGTGAAATGTATCTATCATTTCTTTCAGCTCTGCAGTTGTACCATAAGCACTTTCAACAGCAAAATAATATCTTGGTGTGTATCCCCATCCGATTTGTCCTGGATATTCTTTGATTGGCATGATTTCCACTAAAGTATTTCCTTCACAACTCATATCTCTCAATCTTCTTCGATCGCACTTACCAGCTGTAATACCCAGACTCACAAAATACTCCATCTTCTCTGTCACATCTTTGAAACGATCTTGAAAATCACCTATGTGAATCTCATAGATGATCAGCTTGTCGTTTCCAGCCAACGGAACATAGTTATCGTATTTCCACTCGTACTCATCCACGATCCGCTTTCCTATCAAAACACATACATATCACTTGATATCGTTATCAACGGTGAACTACAAACCATTCTTGAAAATTAGAATGCCCACTGATCGAAAAGCATCGTCCGAGCCACGCTCATCTACTTCGGTTGCATATGGATCAACAAAAGTGTACCACACTTCGGTGAAGGTGATTTCTTCTTCTCGTTTCTGGTTTCTTTCTTTCACTTGCTGTACGAGTTTCTCGTGTTCTTCGCGATAGGTCTTTCGAATCTGTTCGTTTTCGTCGACACCTATAGACAGTGAATAGAAGGTGAAGAAGGTCGTGGTGAAAATGCTGACTAGTTACTTTTGGTCTCGTCGTCGATATAGTCAGGAAGAGCAGGCTCTGGCTCGACTTCGAACCATGATCGGGTAACGACTTTGAACTGATAATGGTAGATGCCTGAAAAGAGAGAATTTAGTGTAGAGTGGATGAGACGAGAAGTAGAGTGTTACCGTCAGCTAGATCAAGAGTAACACGCCAATATCCATCATCTGGGTTGAGTTCCATGGGAATGTCGAGACCCTGAAGAAAAGTGTTGAAAGGAGAGAGATAGTGAAGGAGATGGAATAGTGATACGTACAAACATTCTGGCATTTGCATTTTTGAGTCGAAGGCCAGCTTGTTTGTTGTAAGGTGCGAATAGTTCGAAAGTATATGGAGCCATGGAAAGTTAGAAGTATTGATTTATGCAATGTGTTTTTTTTATGGATTATGCTGGTTTACAGTGCTTCTCTTCAATTTTATATAAGAAAAATTAATCAAACGTTGAGAACACGTAGAATATATAAATATACGATCACGTGTTTTGTGGAAAGAGAGCATTGAGTTCGTTTGATATAGTAGATTCCTTGAATAGAGCTTCATATTCAAAAGTTCGATTAGAATAAGTGCATATCTGAGAAAAGAACGATATTCTCTATATTCTCGTTCTTCATATTATCATTCGTATAAATATATATTAACAAAAAAGAGTTTTTTTTCTTCTAGATACAGCTGTACTCACCATACGGACGAATTTCACTCAGGTAGAAAGTATTTTCAAGAACATGAGATACCCTTTGAATGGCTGATGCCATGGATAAATATGAAAATTTGTTTTTTTCTAATTTCATTACACTGTATGATTCGCACAAGTAAATCTTACGCTAATATTCTTGTTTAGGTGTTTATATTGTATTTCGCGAAACGAACGAGACTGAAGAGAAAACGGTACACAAAAAAAAGCAAAAGTAGGAGAATGATCATGGACTATTTCCCATCAACTATGACAATCAGAAAAATATCCTAGAACGAAAATTGCGGACTCTTTCTACAAAAAATAGTTATTAAAAGGAACGAAAACCAGCTAGTCTCGTTGCGGCAAATGTTAGCGCGTAATTTTTGTAGACTTTTAGCTGTCAAGTTCAAGTCCCAAACCGACTTTGTGTCCACCAGCATTCAAATTTTTTGCTTCAAATAATGCTGACAAAGTCAATTTAACACCTAAAACAGTACGAACAATAGTATATAAGTAGGTAACAACGAAGACTCGAACTCTCACCAGGTCTTAACAATTGTTGGAATGAAAGTCCAACTTGACAGATATTGTTTACTTTTGCTCCAACTACGGTCTGACCATCAAGTTGATACTTTGATGCAAGTGCAAATCGTGTTTGATTGGAACCAGCGGTCCAAGCTAATTGAACACCAGTTTCAAGTCGATCGTTGATACGTTGGTAAACACTACCACCCACTTCATTAGCATCATTCCTATGAGAACAAACAGATGTGTATTGAATTCATGAGTTCGATCAAGACAAGAAGTATTTCATCCAGAAAATCATCGATGAAGCAATTCGAACTAGACTTACATATTGGCGTAAAGTGTGAAATCTTTAGCTCTGAAGCCAACGGCGAAATTATTTTTTGTTAACATTGATCGGGCGGTGTTGAACACATATTGATAACCAGCTAACCAACCTTGATGGCCCAAAACAACGGCACCGTTAAGAATAGGTCCAGCGGCGTCGAATGCAACATTGGTTTCAACATGAGCTTTGTCATGCGTGTAAGCAGTACGAAGTTCAGCTGTTTTTTTCCTGAAACAAACAAAAAACACAATGAATATCATCGCTCCTAATACCGAATTTGCGGAACAAGTAGAAGAGGAGGTTATTTATCTTGGTTGCATGACAAAAGAAAATTCGCTTTACCAATGTCGATTGTTTCCTGCATGAGTATAAGATCCCGTTAGACGTAATTTATTCACTTGTGTGCGTACACGTATCTGAAGTTTGGCAGAGTAGCTGAATATTTGTTGTTGAGAAGATCAAACTAACTTTGGACTTTTATCCGTTGAAAATATATTAAACGAAACAAATACCTCTGGGATGTGATATCTAAGGACAATGGACGGGTTTTCATACCAAAATGTAATCTCTCGTAGCTCTTGCTATAAACAGGTTTTTTTTGGGCTCAATAAAACATAAAGAATCATCGAATAGTATGCAATTTACCCTGTATTTGGAACAAGTGATGCATCAAACACAACTTTGAAACCTTGTGCTAATTGATTATCAGCGGTTATTTCACATTTAAGCAAATTATCGGTGTTCCATTTTTCCAAGAATGTCAAACCATATTCCGGAACGACATATTTCGTTTCAAGACTACCGAATGTTCGTGCTGTTTCCGTGTTATGTTCACCGATAACGTTGAAATTAACACCATTCGCAGTGCGAGTTTTGACGTCGAGTTTGAAGACATTAAAAAAGTATCCCTTGTTGAAAATGTCGGAAACTTGTTTGTTGAGATCGCCGAATTTCGGTGGGGCCATTTTGTTGATGCTAATGCTGATGAAATGTGGTAAAGAACTGCACTGCCGATCCGAAGAGAAAAACAATAAACAAAGGTAAACAGAACGAAGGACTGCGGTAAAGTATAGGTTATACTATTACTATTTATCTATTGGTAGTTGATTAGCCAATCAGAAGTCAGAATGAAAGTAAATAACAAATCGATCTCCTTTACGGATCGTTTTCTAATAATTTTCTTTCTAAACGATACGATGATATGGAAATTTTAGAGCCAAGTTATCTCGATAAAATACGGAGGCAAGTATTCAGTTTACGATGATCTTGTATGAATCATGAAGCTATGATATATTTATTTTATGATGCAATTAGAGAATCGGTGAAAATTTCAAAAAAGAAAAGAGGTCTAATACAATCTTGTCAAATCATTCATAATCGATCATTTATACATTATTGTATTCATAAAAGATCGTTCTTAATAACTAAACTCAATCATGCTTGACTAGATTACTGATCCAAAGATTGAATATGATAGTTTCGTATATTAATGTCACTAAAAACTGTATGCAAACTAAAGTTCTCGCATAGTTGTCAATCAAAATTGACGAGGATATTAAAATACGTACACATTATGAAAATAGCTCTCGCTACCGCAGGATACTACCTATATCTCATAAGTTATGCAATAAAACTACTCTATTGCTTGTGGAGAAAATATGAGTTTCTTGAAATGCTCAATGAACTTTTTTTTTAAAGAAAATATACATTTTTACTGTATGTTCACGGTACGAAAGACCTTGAACACATATCAAGGTATAACATAAACATTGTCATATGTCAAATGTACGATGAAATTTCAAAATTACACTTTCCATGTGCCATTCAATTCGATATTTTCTTGATGCATTTTGAAAGTTTATTTTCAAACATAAGAAAAAAACAATCGCCTAACTGTTGTAGTAAAACGAGATTTAAGTATCAGATGTGTGACAATCTTTTATCAATTAAAATCAAATCAATGAGAACACAATATTTTAAACAGTACAAAAAATCGTCGGGTTTGTTACTCATTGAATTGAATTCATCAAGATATTTTATCATCGCTGTGATAGAGTATTCTCTCAGGATACACATACATAAAGTCAAGTTTAAGATGAACTGATTATCACGAACTATTCGCATTTGATCGCAAACTATTTGACACATTCTTTCTTCTTTGCATACTTCATTAAATGATCATTTCTTCTCCTTCTTTTTTTTCCTACATTGCTTGTATCAAAATGCTCCGTTTCACCAATATGATGTTGATAATAATAATGATGATGATGATGGTGACTAGTTGGTCTTCTTCTCCTTTTCTTTCTTCTATGTACATATGTATGAGTGCATGGTGTTCGATCGTGCATGACAATTTTTTGTTCAACATTTTTCACATGAAAGCTAAAGAGAAAACAAATCAAGACCAGTTGCACCTACGTCGAGGTGGTTGAAAGAGCGATAGAGAGAAGAGAAAAAATTGAATAAGATACACATATGCACATCGTTGAAACAACCCAACTGTATGCTGACACTTTCATCACATAACCATTAACCCAACGACCGAGCATAGAACGTACGCACATCAAAATGATTAATGCAAGTGTGCATTTTGTTCGATAATGTATACTTCAGCTTCTCAGTAACAAAAGTGATTAAACAGTGTGTCTAGATCATCAAAAGTATCAACATGTTTCATCAACCATTCTATCCTCATCAACCACGACCTCACCAGCCACCACCTCATGCTCATCCACAAACATTTTTCACAACTAATCGTGCTTCGTCGAACTTCTTCATTCCAAACCATCCGTTCTACTATCGTCCCAATGCTCCTGCGCCTAATCAAAGTACACACAACTTAAACTGTACTCACGAATTCGATCAAAATGGCATTCATCACGGATTTACGTCGATGCCGTCAGGCACTTATCCATCTTATGATTATGGTAATCAGAATTTGGAGCAACAACGTTGGAGACAGAACATGGCTCGAGCTCAGCAACAACAACAACAACAACAACAGCAGCAGCAACAACAACAGAACCGACGACAAACACCGGCGTTCCATTTTCAAGACAAGTCGACGTCTTATTTTATGACTGATCCCATCATTACCAACGATGATCGATTGACCGTAAGAAAGGAAAAGAGAATGTTGACGGTTGCGTATCATGTTCATTTGTAGATTCAACTGACCAAAGTTCATATTGGACCCAATGGTGATCAACAACGTGTCTTTGTTGAACAAGAATTCAGTAACGAAAATGAATTGAATAAATTTGTTCGAAATCTTCGACAAAATTTCGAAAAAACATTTAATAACCGTTCATCTGGAGGTAGCAGTAATATAACTGAAAGTAACAGTTCAGATAGCAAGAAATCTGGGTAAGACTTATCACCCGATCTAGTGAGAAAAGAAATATGTTTGAACTACTTTTGGGATGAAGATCAGATCGAAGAAGAAAAAGTCTATCGATCTTGATAAAGATACAGATATGTGAATCCATGCATGTACGTCTGTATTTATTTCAGTGTGGTTGTTGTTGAAGAGCCCGATGAAGAACCGAAAATTTATCAACAACAAGCTTACAATGCAAATATCGAATCGAGAAAAGCTGCCACCTCATCCGTGGGTAGTCCATTAACATCACCGGAGCTGAATTCTCCATCTTCGACTAAGTTTCACGATCGATCTCCGTCACCCTCAGACGAACGCCATCATTATTATTATCACCACCATCAACATCATCACAAGTATATTTCTCCACCACCATCACATATATCGTCTGTATCAACTTCACGCTCGAATCGACGTCATCGGAATAAAATGAAGTATCGTCGTCAGCCAGCGGATGCTCGAGACGAACCTAAACCATCCAGAATATTCGATATACCAAATTTTACTCGTCACTATCCACCAACAGTAACACCGCCTCTATCTCGATTTCATCAGAGATTTTCCACTGAACACGACCTTCGCATGAAAAATGAATTTAGTTTTCCATCATCACAACCACCACCACCAGCAGCATCAACTAACGCAAATGTTCATTGGGTACTGACTCTTATTTATATCTTACATCAACACATTCTTATCTGATTTCACTTTCTTTATTTTCAGAGACACAATCAAAATGCTTTTCCAAAACATCGTTCACGTTCATATGTACCACCAATGAATGAGAATTACCCTCCTCCGTGTGGAACACCTCTACGTTTTCAAAATACAGCAGATCCATTCTTTCGACCAATTAATCCAGCTAGATTTGCTGAAACACGTCAGAAAGATATGCAACAACAACCACCACCACCACCACCACCATCAGCGTCACCTACAAGATTCCGTCGATCTCAACGTCGCAAAGCCAATCAGCCAACAACGATTTCAGAAAATCATGTCTATCCAAACAATGTTCAACAACAGCAACCACGCGTTCATCGAACAAAGTCTGAATCTCGCAATCTTCATCATAATCAACAACGAAGTCGAAGTTCGACGAATCAATTTCAATTCTTTTCACCGATTCAACCACCACCAGTGGTTCAAAGACATTTTATCGCATTTCGTTCGCCACCTGTCTTTCTAACATCCGTACGTTCAGTAGCACCGATGTTTTATCCTACTCAAAGAAGACAATTTGACAGTATGCAACCACAATTTCGTTTAATCAATCATTTTCGTCTGGGTACAAATCGTTTTTAGTGTTTCTGTTCATTTCGTTCATTACAATTTGTTTCAATACATAAGATTCCTACATTTGAATCGCTTAGTGAACAAGGCCATAAGTACTGATGATGAAATAAACCGTTTCTACTGTCAGGGAGACGACTGGCGATACCCGATAAGCGAGATTCTTGTCGACTCCAATCGAGACCTAAATATACGTATAAATCATAGGTAGATGGCCACTTAAAAATAGGTATTGCAAAGAATTACAAGTGTCACTTGATGCAGTACCATTTGGAAGACTGCCATGCCACCAGTATTGAAATCTAAACAAACATCTGTCATTATGCATAAAAAAACATCAGAATTTACTGAGGTTTCAATCCCTGTACATCCAGGATGTCATGTTGTAGTGGTTTTTGCTCAAAGATGTCTTCGAATGAGTCAAACAGAACTTGTTCCTTTGAAAAAACCAATGAAATACATCGTTCAAAGCAACATTTCATGAAAAAACCTACTTGCATGTTCATAATTTTAGCATCCAAACAAACTCCATCGAACAGGTTTGCTAACCATTGTGTGCTGGTCGATATGAATGCTCGATAAAAACCTTTCAGTTGATGTCGTTTCGAAACACGTGCACATAGATCATCATATTCTGATAGTTTCGAGCACATTGTTGGTCGTTTTGGACTGCACATTTTTCGTGCATAGGGACCCAATGCGAAGATATGTAACTAATTAAAAGAAACTCATTCGAGCTTTTAGATTCTCAATCTTACTGTTGGACAGGGCAATGGAATCGTACATTGCTATGAGAAGAAAAGGAAATCAATCGAATCGATTTTTGGCAAAAAATTGATCTTACCGATTTTTTAGCAGGTAAATTTTGGTCATGAACTGAAGAGGGCTCCTATCATCTAGCATGTTGTATAATCTGATTTATTATAAAATAGCTTACTGTATTTCCCAAAACTATCGGTATCAGTCTTCCCTGAACTCGCACGAACACATTCTGTAAGTATCCAAACTCATCCACAATATGCACGTATGTATGGTCAGAATAGGTTGATAATTTTTCTATTGCCGCTTCCTTCGTAGGAAACACTCGTACACTTGTCTAGCAAAGGAAAGAATCAGTTTTTCATTAGTAAAGAATTGAATAAGAACCTGTGTAGATTGCATACAGTTCAATGGACAAGATTGGCCTGCATCACCTTTATCTCCTTTCAATCGTGCATACTAAAAGGATACTCGGAAATGCATACAACAAACTATCATTTTCGACATACTATCTGATAATCAAAATGATAAGGATTTGATACAACAGATGGAGATGATGTTGTTTGACAAACACAAGAATTTGCTCGTGCTCTTTGATAAACAATCTTCAAGAAATATCACATTCAAACTAGTTATCACCGATAGAAACGATTCCTACCTTTGTATCAGTTATTAATTGCCGGATAGAAAGAGCTAAACGTTCTACATTGATTCGAGAAGACAGACAATCTCTTGTATATATATTATATCGATAGCCACAATCTAAAAGGCATGTCTTTACGAAATGAATTGATTCATATCGTCAACTGACAACCTATCGTACAAACACCTGGATAACCTTTCTCACCACGTTCGCCCTAAATTTAACTTCTTACAACTCTTTCAATTTATCTCTTTAATTGATCTTACTTTTTCACAAGGACACACAGGATTTACCTATGCAAAAAAAACACACGTTGCAACCATCTCGTCTAACGCATGTATCACTCACTTCAGGCATGTACCCATTAGAAGCAGTTACACATCTTACTCCCTGCAAGATATAAACAATCTTAATTATCAGATTTGTATACCATTATAACCCTTGGGAAAATAGATCAAATTAAGTTATATGATTACTACACCATATTATCGATGGAAACTATCAATGATATACGATATAAACAAACTGCTCTTTAACTGTGACGTATCGAATGAAGAATTTACATAATAATGAGTTTACCATCACTTGAGATGATTCCCTGAACATAGGGTGAGGAAAACAAGAATAAAATTTACCTGATGAAGTAAAAGAACGATCGCCAAGTGTATATACATGCTTATACTCGTTCTCATATCCAACTAGAATATCAGTTAACTAATACAAACAATGTTACGAAAGTAATTATTCACTCGCTCTATACAAGTCGTTCTAATTCCGAACGGCGACATTGCCCTGCGTCACGATTGTTTATTTATCGAGAAAAAAAATGATCCACATATATCCTCAATCTCTAATTTAGTTCTCCAACAAAACAAAGAATACCAAGTAATAAAGCCTATTATGTCCTGAAAATACGCGCTGCAGGACACATGCAGATGTTGATAAATCTATTCTTCTGTCAGACATAAATAGTTTATCTCTAGACAGGTTTGATCGATGGAATAATAAGTATCCAAACAAAAGAGGAAAAACGAATATGGTGATCTGAGGTGCATACATTGATTAAGATTTTTTATTTTCATTGTTTTTCGAACAAATAGAAAAATAAAAAAGAGAAACACACACACACACACACACACACACGAACACACACATGAGTAAAATTGTTGTCTGTTATTTGTCTTTAGAAAAGTTGAGACGGTATATGTATATGTATATTGCACAAAAGAAATCAATGAGAGAATTGTGAGGTCTTATTTCGGTGCAACAAATATTTCCACATCATGATTTTGATTTGCCGAATTCGCAGCTGCTTTTCGTCGTTCTTGAATAAGTTTTTTCAAATCATCATTAGACGATTTTGTTACAGGGATTTTCGATGATTTATTCTGTTGAGGTTGAAGTTGTTTCAAGCGATCATCGAGCGCGCGTGGTCGATTGTTAACTAAAATGTTTTATCAACTATCGATTGTTTTCTTTGAATACGAAAGGCAACATACTGTCATTTGGATCGTATTCTTCAACAGGAGCCCATTGTTTCGCTTTTCGCATATCAAGCTTAGCAAATTTTTCTTTAACTTTATCGATTAGTGGATATGTTATATCCCAGAAACCTTCTAAATCACTATCGAGTGGTATTGGTTCTCCCGAAGTTGATTTTGTCTAAAAGTAACATATTATTATAAGAAGGAAAAGGTGTTGATTATAAATGTTTATACCACATTCGCTTGACATAGGCCGCGAAATTGTTTTAGTTTACCTCGTAATAATAAATTGACTTCGCCAATAACAGCATTGATATCAGTGCGAACTAAAATAAGCGATGAAAATGGAATTGTTATAAGTTGATTGTTTTTCATACCATCTTCGCTCAAGCGATTGTCATCTAGACCGACTAGGTTATTGTAAGAATCTGCTTTGGACTTGATTATGTTTTCTTCGTCATCCAATTTAGCCAGGAATGTTCGGCCATTCTGTAAAACAAAAGGAAATTTTTAGAAATTGATAAAATGCGAAAAATTAATTTTCTTTTACACAAACACACACCCTTAATGTTATCGATCTCGACATATTGCAAGACAAATTTACGAGTAAGAGAAGAAAAAAAGTTCAGATCGAATGATTCAGGCAACTTTATATACAAATAAATTGATCCATTGAACAGTTTTTTTTTCAATAGGAAAATGATGTGAATGAATATGTATACAAAAGAACAGGAAACTTCTTTAGTGCTTACCATTCTATGAACGAGAGAGACAAGCGTGCAATAGTGACTGATGAGAAGAATGTCGTGATGGAATAAAATGCGTGTGTGCGTGTGGGAGAGAGAAAGATAGAAAGAGAAGAAAAAAAAAGAGATGATGACGAGTGACGACGTGGTTTGAATCGAAATTGTTATGTAGTTCAGCGCAGCGTTCTCGAAAGAGCTGGATAGATGTGGTCGACAGTTGATGTGCGTATGTCCTTCGATTTAAGAAATAAAGAGAGAGAGAGAGAGAAATGAAGAAAAAACGACATAAGAGGGTGTGAGTCACTGTTATCACTTTGCATTTTACATCTACCCCTCAACATGCTTCGCATCATCAAACCAAAACGAACGAATGAAAAAAAAAAGATTTCTTTTTTTTTCATCTTAACATAGAAGAAAAACGACTAATATATTTGGTCTTTAGAGAAATCTGTATTCCCTTGATAAGTTCAAAACTGAACCAAATCATAGCGATGCATTGATAAAACTGACGCTCGTTTCAGATAAATGATAGATCAAAAGTCATTTCATTTTACAATTTTCTTTGTCTCAATAGTAACAATAAAGGTCAATGTTGATGATAAAGGCCACCCGTAATCCCGTGCCCATTCTTTACATTCTTAGTCAGTTTTTTTTATTAGTAAACGGTTAACTCAAAAAACAAAACGGCAAAGCAATTGATGATGACGATTATATGTGTGTATACGATCTATTTTGTGTTGGTTATTTTCAAGAATATTAGTCGAAAAAGAACACAACAACAAAAATTGAACTAATATCCACACAAACAATGCTCTAATAAAAGAAAGAAGTTACAAAATACTGATAGAAAATTGATCATCATGCAAAGAAAGAAGAAAATAGTCCATCACCATACATGTAAGCGTGCAAACAACGATGTTGATCGAAGTGAGAACATTTGATTATCATGATGTTAGTCAGCTATTGAGCTTACCTTGCATTCTTCGACTAATAAATGTTCGGTTTTCTGTACTAAATCTTCAATCAGTGAAGAGATCTCTTCATTATTAGCATCGCTATTTATCGGTTCGACATGATCCTTTTCAATAGCAATTGTTGGTTGTTCAACAGGGAGAGGATCAATGTGTTTTTCTTCAGTGACAGCAGAAGATTGTTCACTATCATGCTTTTCCTCGTTGACGATCAGTGATGAGTCAGTATTGATGAATTCTTCGTGCTTTTCTTCTTCAATGATTGCAGGTTGTTCAACATTAGTCGGTTCGTTGTGATTTTCTTCAGTAGAAATCGATAGTTGATCAGCTGTAATTGGTTCGTCATGTTTTTCTTCAATGATGACTGGCGATTGCTCAACGTTGCTATAATTATTGTGCTTTTCTTCGACAATAGTCGACGATTGTTCATCAGTAATCAGTTCATCATGTTTTTCTCCAGCAGAAATCGACCTTTGATCAGCTGTAATCGGTTCCTCATGTTTATCTTCAATAATAATTGGCGACTGTTCAATATCGTTGGCATCACCGTGTTTTTCTTCAGCAGAAATCGATATTTCATCCGTTTTGGTTAGTTCTTCATGCTTTTCATCGATATTGGCCGATGGTTGTTCAGCAATAGTCGGTTCTTCATGCTTTTCTTCTACAATAACCGGCGATTGTTCATTAGTACTTGGTTCATCGTGTTTTTCCTCGAGAACCGTTGGCGTTGGTTCAATAGGGATGGTATTATCGTGCTTGTCTTCCTCAACAGCCGACGGTTGTTCAGTAATACTTGGTTCATCATATTTTTCTTCAGCGAAAACTGGTGTCTCTTCAGCTTTAGGTAGCTCATCGTGCTTTTCTTCTGGAACAAGTGATGATTGTTCAATAGGGACAGCATCATCGTGTTTCTCCTCCACCACAACGATCGACGATTGGTCATTAATATCTGGTTCAGCATGTTTGTCTTCAGTGAAAACTGGTGTCTCTTCAGCTTTAGGCAGTTCATCGTGCTTTTCTTCTGGAACAATCGCTGGTTGCTCAACAAAAATAGTATCATCGTGTTTCTCGTCCTCCACAATAATCGACGATTGTTCATTAATATTTGGTTCAGCACGGTTTTCGTCCATATTAGTCGGTGGTTGTTCAGTAATAACTGGTTCTTCATGTTTTTCCTCAGTAACAATTAGTGTCGGTTCAACATTGACAGACTCTTCATGTTTATCTTCAGTAATAACTGGTGATTGTTTGATACTGGTGAGTTCTTCCATCGTCACTTCCGAAGATTTTAATGGTTGTTCATTATTTAGAAATTCTTCTTGACTATCGATGACTTCCGAGCTAATTGGTGCTGCATTGTTAGCATTAGATTCTACGTAAAAACTAGTTTAAAATCATTGAAATTATTTTGAACATTTACCTTGTTCTTTCGTATTCGAACCGTTGCTCTAAAAGAAAGGAATTTGTCCTTTGTATACGAATAGATAAGCGAGATCTTGTTTCTTACCAAAATATCCGGTAAATTATTGATGGATGAAAGTGCTCGTTCAGTCATTTCCACAAGATCAAGTGCTGATTGATTTTCAACTATGGATTTATCAATCACAGGTTGTGTAACATGTTTCTCCTCTTTATTGACAACTCCCAATGCTCGATCAACTGCGCGAAGAAAATTCTGTTCAAATTCTTCATCCCGATCGGTTACAGTTGTATTATTTTCGTTCAAGTCAATTGAATTTGTTGTTATCGATGTAACACATGTGTTATTATCTACAGGAACAGCTTGTGTCACATAACTATTTGATGAATTTGTTTCTGATTTATTGAGAACATGATCTTGCTGGTCGATAACTGTATTGTTATCAGTTAATACCTTTGTAACGTCTTCTTGATGATTTTCTGTCCGAACTAAACGAGATATTGATTGGTAGGATTACGTCATACAACTCTCCGACATAATAGCTACATAAATTCTCTAACGATTCTGATTAGGAACATTCAATGATTGTCCCAGGTATAACTAAGTGGGAGGTAGAGAGGGTTGACCTGGAAAAATCTCTTACATCGAGATAAGTCTTCATCATATTTGATGAGATGAAAAGTCATTTGTCGATCAAGTAGATATTCTCTGTGGGAGAGTACATTCTTCAAGCATGAGTACAGAGAAAGAAGAAACAAATCTACTGTTCTCTCTCTCTCTCGGACATGTCCTTGTCATCGGGTGATTTGCTTTAAACGCGAAATTAACATATTTTATACATATACAATAAAGCTGTCATACTCTAATCGTTATACGAATAAAATTACCTAATCGATCATTGTCAACGAAATTCATTTTTTCCAATGTGATTGGTACTTCATCTTCTAAAGAAGAAGAAATCTAACTAAAATTTGTTTGCTTTTCTTTTTACATACCTTTCGCATTCAGAGGTCTAAAACTATCAATGCTCTTGCTAATTGGTCTTGCTCTCAAACTCGAAAAGAGCTGATTATTTGCATTAGTAGAATTCCAATCATATTTTCGTTTTCCAACATCATAATAATGATTAAACTTGAATAAATCGTTTCGACCAAATGATTTTTCATGAGCCGAAAACGGTGTAGTTAAAGTATATCCGCTTAACAAACAATTCAGTTTTAAATTTGCTTGTTTGCGTGCTTGTAATAACGGATCGTCTGGTAAGATTGGCGAAGGTACACGTGGTGAATCTGTGGAAGTATCATTACTAAGTAATGAACGATTCTGATGATCAGTTTCAGTTGAATTTCGTTGAGTTGAGTTGTTTTTATTGAAGTATTTCGCTCGAATTTCATCGTAACATGCATTGATATGATCAACTTTGTCTTTATTATGAGTAGGTGATGGTGTTTTGGATATGGCATCATTAGTCGCTGATTTTGTCGGAGATTTTTCTACAATAAAAAGCAAAACTTACTCGTGAGCTTGCTGATGATTCAATTTTTTTCGTTCGAAGCTGTTTAATTAGTATGCTGTGCATATCCATTGATATACAGATAAAAGTAAACATACATTTAAATTACAGTTATATCTTCAACTACCCTGAAGGTCAAGTATTTGCATCGAACGATTACAAATACGAAAGTTTATCTACATTGAAAAGATTTCATTGCTTGATTTCGTATCGTTTATATCGTTTGTGAGAAAAAAGATAACTCATAGCATACTTGGAGCTCGTTTTATCTATCACTTCGTTCTATTAATCAGATTTGGATATTACTTTGTCGTTCGTATGCTGTTGTACTTTGATGCCGCGTTAATTGTGAAATGCGATTGGCAAGGCGTCTCATCGGCGATGGATCACGTTTTCTTGATTTTCTTGTTGTTATTACTTCTTCATCATTCGTTTGCTTGACTTGCTGTGCTGGTGGTGATGGTGATCGTTCATTTGTCGAATGGCCGTTAACTTCGATCACTGTTTGTTTGTGATTTTCGCGTGATTTCGAACGAAAACGACGAATTACAGCTGGAGAATTCAACTTCGAACGTAAGACATTCATTAACGAACGAGATTTTTTCAAAGAGGGAGAAGATATTTCATCCGCTGCTGCCGGAGTGCCATTCGATCGACTTATGGTCGATGCTTTTCTAAGCAAAGATGTTGAATGACGATGATGACCATTGGTTTTCGACGGGGTCTCATTTGCCGCATCAGTATCATTAGTTGGGATAACCGTTGTCGAGGTTGACGTACTACGTCCACCTAATGTTGACCATTTTCTTGGCCAACGCGTACTGGAAGACGTACGTGATGGAAGTTGATTAGTTATGGCTACATCAGACATCTGAATGGAAGAAAAACGAAACTCTGATTATTTCTTGAGGGCAAAAAATGACTAAAGTATTTCGTTATACGAGAAGGGAAACTTGATCTTGAAGCAATGAATGCAAAAAAAGAATCATCTTAAGAGTAATGTTTTTTTCTTTCCTTCTATTATTGGCATATATTGTACGAAAACGATAACATCTGTCATCGTTTGAAAACCTACTCGATATTAATATTCTCGATTTCGTTGTTTGCTCGAAAACTTCATGATGCAGAGAAAAAAATCTCTTAGAAATGAGATGGAAGAAACGATAAGATATATCAACAAATAAGAAAAAGATCGACAATGCTGTTTACAATAGAATGAAGACAAGATGTGTGTGTATAAGTCAATATGATTACACACAACAGAAGAAAAAAAAGGGGAGAGAAAGAAAGATATGAACTACTGCTGTATAACATCCAAATGGGCTATCGCCCAGTTCACATATACGATAAGACAATGCGCATAGCGTTCAACAGGCTACATGAACGTTTTACCTACGTACACTTCCAGATGCAGACACAAAAAAGGAAAGATTGTATATGTACGGTATAAGCGACATACTTACATCACCTAGATATAAAGGAAAAAAAATTCATCGACAGAAGTTCACAAAATTGAAATGATGAATACAAAAAAAAATTGAGAAGAAAAAGAAACAGAACGATAAGAAACAAACGACGTAATGGTTTTTGTACTGTTGCTAGTCTTATTGATGACATTGACCTCCCTTCCTCTCTCTCTCTTTCTTTCACACACACCACTAATGAACACAATCAAGCTCATTTATTTATACTAAAATAGAACAAAATTGAATATTATGACTGACTATAGCCGACGAGCGGTCACTGTGTCTATATGTGTACTGTACATCAACAACGACTATAAGCAAATGCACATATTCTCTTCTTCGTCTTCTCCTCCTTTTTTCTTTCTATCCTAATCACAAGGGTTACCGCTTCCGTATACTCACATTGTATAGAAGATGGTGATACCCTTCGTCTCATATTCCACCCACTCGCGTTCTCTATACAGATACATATCTATCGGTCTTAGGCATAAGGAAAAGATATATGCACACATTGAAAGAACAGAAAAGAGAGGAAGAGAGAAAGAAAAATCTATTTTTCTCTATTCATCTCTCTTAAGAACTAATCCAGGACAAATTCAATTAGATAGATCGTTCACTATTATGACGATTATTATCAATAGGTTTACTATCAAGACGACCTTTGGTCGTTTCTTTTGCACATCTTCTTTAGATTCTTTTATAGTAAAATGAGTAATATCATTGAAGTGATGTAATACGAAGCTTAAGTGTAAGAAAAAAAAAAGAACAACACTAGAATAGTTACTTCAGTGCATAGTCATTCGTTGTTAAATGTATATTTGCATCTAAACGCATGTGCATGCCATTAACCTTGAAAATGGGAACCTGTTATACACATTTTCTTTGTCTATATACGATTTTTTATGCCAATATTTGTGTTTCTACTTGTCCACATGAAAAGAAATGGCAAGGGCAAGTGGATGTTGTCATTCTTTTTTTTGTACCGTTGAAGGAGCTAGAAAAACACTACTCATGTGTAGTATCATCGATTGCTTGTTGGTTGCTTCTATAATCTAATGATTATTGCTCCTTTAAATGTTGTTCTTGGACGGGGCTAAGAAAAATCAGTTAATAGCTTCGTATATATGGGGAAGGTTGAGCGCGTATGTGCATAAACATCTATAAAAATATCTTTGTTCTTATTCTATATAGACATGCTTAGCATAACGCTTTTTTGCATTGTGTCTATCTTGCTTCATAATTATACCAAACGCAGCTATCTATCAAGTAAACTAAACGAGAAAGAGAGAGAATCGGCCATTGGATAAGAACTTCGACGATGATATATGAACACATTTTTTGTTTGTCTTATCCGGACAATGAACAATCAGCCAAGCCTGATAATTTATAACCTAACTAACTGAATTGATGATAAGCATTCACAAATGTGTTTTTTTGAGAATATTACTCGAATCAATTGAACACATGTTAATGAGAAAGATAAACTTTGAACAGAATCTTTTATTTATTAATATAATAGGTTGATATGTTTATATAAGACGCAATAAAGAAAAAACAAAACAAAGTATCGTTGATATTTTATAGCTTGAGAAATCAATAGATATATCCTTTGTAAGTCGTTCCTCTTTCTCACTAAAGTTGAACAACAGCTGACTTCAAACTACTTTGAAACTCTCGAAACATTTATCTGTTAGATAGTCTAATCCATGTGATATAACAAATGCAATTTTCAGAGTCACATTTTCTGATGTTTTTCGAACAAAATACAACATCAATATATGCAAATAGCATACATTTGTACTACATCTTATCATCTATCTCACCACATGGTATTGTAAATGTCAACTCTACTCTGATTCGAGGGATTTCTTATAATGGTTGTCTCCTTGTCGCTATATATTAATCCTCGAAATGATCTCTTAGTCTCTGATAGAGTATATCAAAGTCATAATCCGATCTTTAACATTCAAAGCTTACTCACACATAATGTTTCACATTCATACTAAATAAAAACTTCTCACTGTGTCAGTTCTATTCGTGTCATACCGGTAATTGATGAAGGAGATGAATAATTCGAAGCACTTTTCATAATTATTCATGTTACCGTTGTTGGTTTATCAAGACAAACACGAATCGCACTTACTTTCCATTTGTTTTCCATATTAGACATAATCGTATGGAAATACATTTACCTAGAACAAAAATGTCAATGCTTCGGTGACAGCTAAATTATTGACAAGTCAATCTCAAGACCACGAATGAGGACAATAGGCGACGAGGATGACAAATATTCTTATAATACCGATTGTCGTGTGCTTCGCACATCGTCATCCAGATGTTGAAAACAAACAAATAGCGAAGTTTGTTGATAGGCGACAGATTTTTAGTTGCATACTGTGCCATTGCATAAGGCTAATGCCGTGAGAGATGTTTGATTACAAATTTTATCCTGATTGGATGCTAATATGAATGCATTATTTTCATTATCCGACTCATTTACTTTAGCGACGTGTTCTACATAGCTGTCGCGGCGACATCCTAATTTCACATTTCTTTGGCTTTCAGTGAAGGTCAAGACGTCTAGGAAAATATCATCTAAACGCAAAAGATAATAACCCTTGTTGGTTAATGACGATCTTCGTTAGAAAGGTAACCTGGATCTGTGTATCACAAATGAAGGAATTTATTATTCATTCGATGAATTTATGTTGAATAGAATAAGTAACAAAGAAACATTCATTGACTAAACAACGGATATAGACAACACGAAAATAAATATTGAGCAATAATGCAAATGCCATCAATGACTACTTCTTTTTATTTTCACCGGTATCGACAGTGTGATCTTCACCAGCCAAGTGAACGAAAATCTGCTCCAATGTTGTTTGCGTTATGGAAAAACTTTCGATTAACTTCTCCTCCTTTTTCTTATTGAATAAGTCGAAAACATGCGCCAGATTGTATGAAGGTGCACGGGACGGATTTTGTAGACGATTAATGGACGTAAATGGAACCGTACAATATAGCACTCCATTGTGTTGTTCTAACCGAATACATCATTCACATACTCGTAAAAAGTATATCAAGATCTTATCTTACCATCTATTTCAACACCTGGTAATGTTAACACCAATTCTTCTTTGAATTGAGCGACGTCTTGCAATGGTAGTTTCACTTGCACTGCATATCCATTTCCGAAGCGATTCTTGAGTCTTTGCAAGTTACCAAGACACACAAACTGGCCCAGTTTCATTATTCCTATTTCTAACAACACATCACAGAGCGTCAGACAAAGTTTTCTCATTTCAAACTTACTTGTACACAATGCTTCACATTCTTCCATACTACAATTACAATCCAACAGCTCTTAGTATCAGGACAATTTCTGTTTTATCATACCTGTGACTGGTAAGAATGATTGTCAAGCCAATATCACGAGCTGATCGAATCACATTCCATAGTTTTCGTTTGGCCGCAGCATCCAAACCCTGCAGATCAACATTTACAAGAAGATATTCTCTTCTTACTAATGATCTTTCTTTGTATCTTACCGTTGTTGGTTCGTCAAGAAATACAAGAGCCGGATTAGCCATGAATGCAAGTGCTGCGCTTACTTTTCGTTTATTTCCACCGCTAGAAAATTTGATCGAAGAAAACGAAAGTCGATTGAATCTTTTCTCGTACACACTACAACTACTCACCTGAGCTTTTGCACTCGTCTATCTCGATAGATTTCAAGACCAAACAGATCGATCATATCGCTGCTGATCTGTGAGATATCTGACCATTTCATTCCTTTCAATCTAATTCAAAAGGAAGAACGAACTATGAATCGAAACTTTGATTCACGAAGGCGTCTACCTGGCAAATAGTGTAAGCGTTTCAACAACAGTGAGATTATGAACGAGCCAATCAAATTGAGGACAAAAGCCAATTTCAAGATCACGTTCCTTAACAAACAAATCACCTTTCAGAAGGAATAGCGGAAAAAGGACTGTTCAGACTATTTTATTGATATTTTTGCCATTGATGATGATATCACCAGATGTTGGTTTAAGATCGTTGATTAACATTCGAAATGTCGTTGTTTTACCAGCACCATTGGCTCCTACAATGAAATTTTCTTGTCTTGTATATTGAAAGATAGCAAGAGAGAAGATCTGTCATACCTAGTAATCCAAAACAAGATCGTTTTGTCACTCGAAAATTCAGATGATCAACAGCTGTATAGATGCGACTGGATAATGTGGTGTTATTTCGTTTTTTGAATCGTTGCACAAGATCTCGAACAAAAATCACAGATGATGAAGAAGAAGATGATGACGATGATAACGAATTTTGTAGGACGGCTTGTCTTTCATTTCGTACATCTTCGTCGAGATGCTAAATAAAAGTAAATGAATGTTGAAGTTGATTTACAGACAAAAAATCTTTAGTTAATTAGCATACACTATCATTCCACAGAACCGGTGTCGTTGTTTGTATTTCATCTCCATTATTTTCATTCTCGAAATGCTCTCTATCATTGTCACAACCACAACATCGACGACAGCCTATCTTCAGATTGGTTCGATTTTCAATGAACGTCAATATAATCCACCAAAATATCATTTGAATACAAAATATAAGAATTAGAATACCAAGACCTGGCTCCCGAAGTGACGTCCATTGTTCTGTATAAGAATAGCCAGTCAGCATGATTGAGTTAATAGCTGAAATACATTCTTGATTTGATTTCAGACGTATGTCGAATAATGCTCGCTTGAGACTGACTGTAGGAAATAGAGCTGTTATCAACCATCGTATGCTATTCATCAGAGATGCCAATCGGGTGAGACGGCCACTACTCGACGATTGACTTTGTGAAAATACAGCCATAAAAGTAAGTACCATATCGAGAAGACAAGCAACAACATTGATAACAAAAAAATTAATAAAGCCAATTAATTCGGATTTTGGGCTGAATGAATAAACATAAATCATGGGTAATGACGCCAATGAGTACATGAGAAAAATGACAAAAAAGTACAAGGTTTGACTTGATTTAGCATAGATATGTACTTCCGAATCAGGATCAGGATTACCTGCCGCACCGATCTATAACAAAGCGAATAACTTCTTATTTGTTGTTGTGAGTGATTAAACTTACCTTGATAATGATTGTTAGAGTTACACATAGGACAAAACATAAACCAATATCGAAGATGGTATTTGAAAACCAGTAAGTCTTCTTGCGCAAGTTTGTCAACAGTTGCAAATCTTTTGAGCGGCTGATACGTTCTTGAATCAGTGGAACAATAAGAATACTGATGAAGATGGCTGCAGAGATACTATTAATGAAATTGAATAACGACAGTGGCAAGGTATCGAAGCAATGAATAAGTTCGAAAAATCGTTCCAATGTCGTAGTTGTTGACGATGCTACTAAGATCGGTTTATTAGTCGTGATGATTCTTTTCGCTGATGAATTCGCATAGAATTGAAAAATATTCGTCGAACCGACACTCTGACAGACTGGCATTGTGTGATAATTTACTGTAGAAAAGTAACTATCGATTGATAATGACGGCGCTGCTGATGTGAGATTGTTGTAGGCCGCAAAGCCTACTTGATACTTATTGACAAATGCATCGATACTAAGGAGATATTGATCACGTACATAGTTCAGTACTGTATCTGTAGAGATTTCCACGATGGTCGCACCGGTACTCTGAAGATAATTTGTGAGACGAGTTTGTACATTGTTGCCATTATTGTTCGCATACATGACAATTGTCTGTGGATTGTAAATAGATGGCAGAAGAGTTATTTCTGCATCTTTGACGTAGCCATTTTGCAAAAGCGATGCTTGAATAGCTTTCGGCGATGGAAAGATACTAACAGCAAGAATTTCAATGACAATGGGAAAAACGAAGAATCCAAATATGAACACATATTGCCGCCGAAGAACATGCCATCGTTTTATAAGTAATGCAAGAATACGAAGCCAAAATCTTTTGGTGCCAGTATGACGTTGATGTTCCGTACGAAAAACTATTGGAGAATGAAATCAAATTTAACAAAACCAATAAAACAAGTATCTACCTCGATCGGCTAATTCGACTTTGGAGGACTTAGGATCTTGTTTGCCAGTCTCTTGCTCTTCTGTTTCCTGAATTAACCTATATCGAAGAAAAAAAAACATACTATCAATCAAGGCGGATTAGTGAGTGCAAGATCTGTACCTTAGGAAAACTTCTTCGATGGTTGTCATCGATAATCCATAACTTTCCACGCCAATATTCATTCTCTCTGCTTCCAATGCATGAATCAACTGACCTATCTGTTTAGATTCAGTCCGTCTGATGCCAAATACTATCTCTGCTGATGATTCTCGTTCGACCACTAATTGTGGAATATATCGCTCAATGAATCCACGAACGCGTTCATTGGTGCTTGTTTCTTGTTTATCGATAAACAGACGATATTCAAACTCTACAGAAAAATTTCGAAAAGTATTTCAATGATGGTTTTGAGAAATGAACTCATTCACCTGTTTGACTTTTGAGAAAATCAGGTGTACCGTTTGCCTGTAAACGGCCACTTGTCATGATGGCGATACGATCAGAAAGAACATCAGCTTCTTCGAGAAAATGAGTGGTGAGGATGATACATTTGCCTGCTTCTTTCATTTTTCGAATGATTGTCCAAATCAATCGACGATTGTATGGATCTAGACGATACCGAAGAAAGCAAAACTCGTTCTGGTAGTGAGCAAAGAGATATGAATTACCGATGCCACTTGTTGGTTCATCAAGAATAAGTACCTGAAGACGAAGACAGTCATTAGTATAAATAAAAATCAACTTTGCATACTTTTGGGTCGCCCATAAGCGAAATACCAATAGACAGCCGTCGTTTCATACCACCGGATAGATTTTTTGAGAATGTATGTTGATCGTTGACTAGACCAATGAGTTGCAAAATGGCATCGATAGCTTCTTTCATTACACTTGGTTTCATATGACGCATCTAGGAGATAAAAATGCTAACCTTTTAAACTTTTCTACTAATCAAAATCCTTTACGCTATAAGCTAGAAACTAGGTGACTGCTATGATCATCACGCGATGATGAAAGGAGCTTTATTAAAATTTTTTTAATTCTGAGATGCTAATGAGTACGGTGCAAATAATTATGATGTATATAGGCTATGTCGATTATTATGAAATAAAACTTTATCTAAATTATTGGTCCGTAAACGGTCATAATTTCTTTTTTGACATGCACAAATTCATATACACACCTTTCCAACCAATTCCAAATGTTCTTTCACTGATAGCTCATTATACAGAATATCTAAAATTATATCAATTTTATAGTACTCTTTCACACAAATGTCGTAGTTTTACCATATTGTGGACAAAAACCAAGAATTTTTCGAACATCTTGAATATGCTGACGAGTATCCAATCCTTCAATGATGACTTCACCTGATGTTGCTTCCAGCATTCCTACGAGAGTGACGCATCTTCTTGTATTCTCATCGATCACTATCAATTACTACTTACCAACAAGAATAAAAGTTGTCGTTGTCTTGCCGGCACCATTATGGCCCAGCAGCGAACATACTTCACCACTGTAGAATTTCAATGATAGATCTGATACTGCACAGAATTTACCATATTTCTACAGTTAAACACTCTTAATTTTGTTCTCTCCGCCTTGTTTCAATGTCACTTACTTTGGTGAGATGAGAAACTGTCAGTGATGGATTTTTCATCTTCTTGGCTGAATTCATTTCAATCCAACAATTCTTTTCAGTTACCACATCACCATTCATAAACTGAGCGTGGCTACTCAACGGTTCAACGGTCGACGTTGCCTTCGAATTCCAATATGATTGTTTGAAGAGATAATTCCACGATTGTGATACTCCAAATTCACCCGGATTGATTCTCTCGACATAGATAGCCAATAATAAATAGACGACAGAATAGAACAACATGACAAGAAGACATACACCAATATACAATGGGTATGGAAAGATATTGGTATAGAACTGACTTAGTGTTGTTAAATTAGCTAAATATAAACCGTATTTCAGTCATTGAACGGTAAAATAAAGAAAGATATCATACCTCCATTGCGTTCATACTGAAGAACAATTTGTAGACAAAACATCAAACTCGTGTTGGGGAAGATACATAAGATATAACGAGTGACAGCTGATACACCGGGATAAAAGTCAATAAAAGTAATAACCCATACCACAAACCCAATGAGTTTGGCCAGTAATGCTAAAAAAGAGAAAAGAATCGATTAAATCGAGGATCGCAATCTATTCGGATCTTCGTACGCCGTTTGAAAAATTGCCCAAAGAGGACACTAAACGCCGATACTTGGATAGAATAAACAAACAAGATTATCCAGATAACTGTCCAATGTGTGTAGTTGAATAATGCTTTACTGACACGACCAGGCCGTGAGTTTGCACTTGGTAAAAGTACCATACTTAAAGCTGTGACTACACTTGTTAGAATCAGATAGATAGACATTGATCGAGTAACCCACACTAAATTATTAATCCATGTACGAAGACCGTAGATTCGAAGATACTCCTAAACGTTCACAAAAGTTTTGTTTGACATATTTAAGAGAGATATGTTGTATTACTTTCGTTTTGTTTTCTCTCTCTTCGACAACGTATCCAACATTCATAATGAAAGTGACAACAAAGATAAAGGAAAAAAATATCGGGATGAAGAATCCATAGAATGAATGTAATTGATCCATATAGTAAGCCGGACAACCAAAATGATTGAGGTATAGCTATTAATAAAATAAGTCATTCTATCTGTAATAATTTGCATGAAAACTTACACTAGACGTAAAGTTTTCCGTCGTATTCGTGACATACTTAATAACAGCCATATCAACAACATACTGTATACCGAGAAATCTATAGAAGTAGTTCACCGTATTACCAGTAGCTGAAAATAGTATTCATAGATTTGAAAGATTGTGTTGGGCATTATTAATGTTTTACCTTGACAAAAATCTTGAGGAGATCGTTTCCACATGTAATCGTTCTCGGATATCTTCACATCTTGAGGAGAGTAATAGTATGGGCTGCTCCTGAAAGTGATCTTTAGTGTAAATTAAAAGAGGACATTTCTTGACATACTCGAGCATACGCAAAGTATATTTAACCACGTCTGGTACTGTTGATGGACTAGTGCATGAATCAAGATTAGTAAACTGAATATAAGCAATCAATGACTGTATAGTTGAGTTCGGTACTGTTGCCAAAGTTGGATCCGATACTGGTTGAACTATCAAAAGAAAAATTTCTTCCACCATGTTAATTCTCAGATAGAACATACTGGTATTCTTAAAACCTGGCAGCGTATATGTAAGGTTATTCAACAACCCAGTAACAATACTCGTCGTACATGGATTTTCTAAAGAAAAGCTCCTTCAAAAACGATCAAATTCCATGACGAACTTACCTGGATAGTATAGAATATATTTATCTGTACTACGAATTGCAAAATTGTCATATGGGCGAAAGCGAGATACTCGATAGGGACCATAGTATCGTCGGTCAAGAATGTAACGCATGCCAAGTAGAAAGCCCATAAAGGTATAAGCTAACAAAATCTCAGCAATCGTCTGGCCAGGTTTTCGTATTGTTAACAGAAATGTTCTCGTGAACAATGCTCGAAAGTCACTGAGAATTTTAATCAAAGTGCCATGACGGCGGGGATTCACATCATATTTCAACATCGTTGTTTCTTCGACTGTTTATAACATCTAGGATATAACATAAATACAAATGACAACTCCAGCTTATCTGCATTCATGACAATGAAAAAAGCAACAATGGCAATGAGTGAAAAACATGCTTTTTGCACTCTATATTTTCGCGTATATTAAATCTTGTCAACTGGTGAAGCGACAACGAGCAGAGATTATGAGATAGCTTGAGAAAGTAAAAGTATTAAATTATCGTTATTCGAATAGAAAAAAGAGAATTTCCGCTTCAGTTAGTTAGTTTTCTGTTTTTTTCTCTTATCAAACACATGTATCTTATTATGCACTTTTGCTAATTGATGATCAGCATGTCATGATCATTGAGACATAAGATCGAAACGTTATTCCGTTAACTATTTCCTCAAGACTTCTCGAAAAACTGATGGCGATTGAATCTGGTAGAGCGGTATGACAGAGGACATTTGATAGCACAACAATTCCATTGAACAGATATGTTCCATGAAAACCGAGTGAAGTTAGAGGAGATGAAGATGTATCTGTGAATTTGTTTACATCATTTGATTGATTGACTTACTTCAACAACAGATAATTGATTATTTGAATTTAATCTCACCAAATATTTCTGTTATTCACAACTGGCGGCTGAAGCTGTCGAAGGTAGAAAAACAACATTGGTCGATGAATATGTGGAATAAAAGAAGAAACGCAAAACGACGTGTTTTGATGTAGCATCTCCTTTTTTTCTTCTTTATCATAGATTATAAGAAGAAAATTTACTCCCACGGATTTGTGTCAAGAAAAAAGACGCTTTTTTCCATCTACCAGACGAAGAGAATCTTGCATACTTTTCTTTAAAGTCTAGCTTTGCTGACGTAGATGGTTAAAGTGGAAAAATATTGAAATGTCTTTTATATTTTATTATCTCATAAAATGAAATGTCATAGGTTATCGTATATATGTATGCATTTTATTTAAAATTCATGAATTATTTTCCAGAATCTCTTCAACACGAGAATCTAAACTGCCTTGTCGACTCATGGGTAATGACGAAGATGTTGGCGGCACTAAACCTTTCTTCTTGTAATCATTGTTGATCATAGATGGATCGATGCTCATCTGTTTGTTCATTGTTGGGTGTGAAAGGAAATTTTTTGCACGTCGTCGCGTTGAAATAGGTAAAAGAGAATGATTCAATGCACGTTGACTTAATTCATGTGTCATCGCATAGATACGGCTGGTGTCAAGAGGAAGAATTGCTGCAAAGCTTCCGTTGATTAAACACGGATTGTGCGGAGCGTTGGATAAGACGAGAGACATGCGAAAATCATCAGAAAGATGCTTCATTTTATTAGGTCGTCCTTTTGGTATCAGATGATCGATTGGACTAGGAATTTTATTGACCAATTGCTGAATAATTTGCCAATCACGACGAATATCACTGGTATTTGTTGATGATGCTGTCACGGTAAAGCGAATGATATATTTGCCTTTGATTGATGCTGGAACGCAATGAATTCTTCCATCCATATTCAGATCTTTTAACAACTGTTCAGTCAATTCATTTCCACCCTATGACAGTGGCGTTAATTGAGAAGAGAGACAGAGAAAGAAAATAGGGAAAACCTTTAATCGAAACGTTACAAGGCCAAGATGCCGTTCAGCGGGAACTTCAAATCGATCGTCAGACTTCACTAACGACTCAAATAGTTTAGCCATTTCAACACCCTAGAAGAGTAAAAGAATGTAAGTGACAACTCAGACATGAAATCTTTACATTTCTAATATGCTTTTGAAGACCTTCAATGCCGAATGAACGAATAACAAACCAAAGTTTCAGTGCTCGAAATCGCCGGCTTAATGGTACTTGCCAATGCTATAAAAACTAGGGCGTCTCTCTTGCTGTCTATAAGTAATCGATCAATCCTACCATATAATCAATTGCTACGCCAGCGTTCTCATGTTGAAGATACAATGGATCGACATTGAACGCTCGATGTAGTGCTGGACTTGATTTGACCCTATGAACATATCAATAAGAAAAAACTTTGCCTATCATCATTCCTTTCCATACCACAAGGCAGTACAATCGAAATGAACCTGCATGTAATCAAATAAAATATTCAATTAGAAAAATGAGCTAGAAACTAACCATTAGCCATTTTGATGGATTAAAAGCAAATGACTGTGTGAATTCCACTCCATTCATAAAATGTCGAAATTCAGGACAAATAAATGCACTTCCTGCGTATGCAGCATCAACATGAATCCAAATTTGTTCTCGTTCGCCTAATTGAGGACTTATTTTTACAAAAAATAATATTTTTTCACACGAATAAAACTCACAGATTGCACCTAATTCCATAAGATTGTCAAACGCACATGCACCCGTGGTTCCCAATGTTGCACAAAGCTATCGCGATTATTAATTAGAAAGCTTCGATCCCTATTTCTACTCACATAGAATGGTATAAGACCATTTTCTTTGTCTTTAGCAATAGCCTGCCGTAACGCATTTCCTCGTAAACGTAAACTTTCATCACTTGACACAAGATTCAATTTCACCAAACCGATAAGACATGCTTTTTCCACCGATGAATGTGCTTGGTCTGAACAATAAGCCACTAGGCGACCGTTAATTTCCGCTGGACTCAAGTACGGAAATTGTGCTTGCACTCGATGAATGACTTCTTTTCGAGCAGCAAGTAACGCTACAAGTGTAGCTTCTGAAGCCGTAGTCTAAACACATCTTGATTCTTATTCACATAGAATTCGATGATTTCTTCCTACTTGAATCACACCTCCGCCAGTCGTATTCTCTTGCGAATGAAGAAAATCATTTGGTAAACCAATCATTTTCGCCAACCAATCCATGACTATAGTTTCCAACTCCGTACATGCTGGACTCGACGCCTATTTACATGAAAACTTGCATGCATGTCCAATTAAAACTGACAGGTTTATTAACAAAGATTACTGTTTTGTATCATTAGTCCACAAGATGACTAATAGTAATAAAACTATCGGAGTTGTTCATTAGTTGCACCACTAATATCTGTTCAAAAGTATCCTCGTCTATAACATATTTCTGATCATCTTGATCTCATTAAAAATCTCATGTTCAGTATACACAGTAAGCATGAAACAAGCTGTTTCAGTTTACATACCCATGTAAATCCTAATTGATTTAAGCCGTTGGCTAACATATCCTACGTGAAAAAGAATCAACATACGATTTGTTTGTGAAGATATCGATCGCATACGCCAAGCATCGATGGATAGGAATTCAATGCTGGAAAATAAGCATGCATATACGGTGATTGCCAATGAGTAATCTAAAGAAATTGAAATGAAATAATCATTCGAGAATATTTCGCTTGAAGAGGACCTACACCGGGCATGATGACACGTTCGACATCCTTGAAAATATCGTCCCATTGCTCACCATATCGTGGTGCTTCTTCATCGACCATGGACCGCATATAGCCTGGTTTGACATTTGGTAAGACACGTCGTGATCGAATATCTGTTAGATAATCAGCAATAAAATCGACCATTTCTTTTCCTAAATGTAGATTCAAATAATTTAGTCCGGCAATTGTATTTTTTTCACCTACCTCGTTGACGAAATTCTTCGGCATCCATGCTGAATTTAACGACAAACGGAATACTAAATGATATTGTATATAGGTTTGAACTTGCTCAATTAGTTTTTCTCGATGAAATAAAAGATCTACTTTCTCTCGTATCTTCTCTTTTCTTCTCTTCTCTCCTTACTAATGATCGACTTGGAAAACACGCTAAACTTCTACAATGAAACTCCTCATGATTCAATTAAGACTGAACCATTTTTCACGGAAATGAATCATTCCTCATGTAATCTTCGTAAGTCCAAATTTACTTAATTGTCGTTTGAGAAATATGCAGTTGAAAAGAATCGGATCGAATGTTCACATACATCGGTAAAATTGGCAAGCAGATGCGCGAAACTAAGGCGAAACATCGATCAAAAGAAATTAGTTGGGATAGTCTGTGTTACATTTTCATTTGATCAAAATGAACAATAGTTTAGAATCGAGTGTTTATTTAGGATTTTGTTTTCATTTACACAACTGCTTTCTTTTTAGCTTTCCATTTAACATCAAAGAGATCGCTAAACTTCGTTGTCTTTCACTTCTACTTAATGAAGCTACTAGATTCATTCGTATAGTCATTCTTAGTAGTTATCAAGATACAACCAACGATAAAAATACTATTCAATTTTACTGTAATTCTTTGTACGATTTATTCAATAAAATTAGAAAATATCACGGTTAAGTTTCGAAGTGATTTAAAAGCACTTGTTACCATTCTTTAAATTGAAACATCGACAACCGACATTTGGAATGCAACGTTCGCCAGCTAGACAGCATTGAGTTTTGTGCGGCATATATTCACATGTTTGTTGACCTGGTGGACAATCTTTGATTGCCGATGAATCTTTTTCATTCGATGCGAGAATAGGATCAATGACAGATTTCCAATCATTTAGTGACCAGGATGCATCAGCACTTGTTGCTACACCATTGATAAGGAATGTCGGTGTACCAACAACGCCTAAAACACAGAGATAGATTGTCTCATCGGATCATCTCGTTGAATTACCTCTTGAACAAGCGTATTTCCATGAGATACGTGTTTCATCATTGAGATCATCACTAGTCATGCCTGCTAAGAATTTATCTTTAGTAATGAAACCAAGTTGAGCAACAAATGTTGCCAATGAGTTAACAACTTCCGGCATTGTCATTGATTTTGTTGCATCATTGTACCAAGTTTGTTGGTTTTGAAATATAGCGGTTGCAGTTTTAAAAATCGCATCCGAATTTCGATTAGTTGCATTGGCAATAACGTGAAGACCTTGTGAAACAACGAATGAATTGGTATGATAAGGTAATGGGAATGTATGTATGCGAAAATGAATTCGTGTTCCATAAGCTTGAATTACTTGTAAAATAGTTGGCCATGAAGCTTTACAATCCGGACATAGTGGATCTAGGAACATTTCAATCACTGCATGAGCATCCGCTGGACCGCCAACACCCCATCCATCTGGACGTGACGGAATTGGTACTTGACCGGATACAAAGGTCAAAGCGAGAAAAAGAACAACACTAATAGTCTGCATCGATATTGTTAATATAAAAATACAAAAATGCTTTTTGTGCTTATTCATCTGTCGACTTATATACACATACAAGATAAAGATAAGATAACACTTGCACATCATAATGACTAGAGAGAATTTTGATCTGTGTATTTTTTCGTTTCGTCATGCTCTCGACATGTCATTCTGTGAACTACATTAAAGATACACAAATTACAGCATAGTTCTTTTACCAATGATTCAAATGTAGTTTATGCTTTCTTTTTACGTTTATTCAACAAGAAAATATATTCAAACATATTCTATTCAGATATTCACCTAATTATACGAAAGATTCCTTTTTTCTCTTCATTATCTTCAAAATAGTCTCCTTGAGAACACAGCAAGATATGTTAACACATAGAAGAACTGTTATTTATCAATCAAATAGTTATTAATTGACTGTAGTTACCTGCTGGTTCGATTGAAAAATTTTTCGAATAGGACAAGGATTTAATGTTCGTATTAAAATCAAATTTGACCGCCTAGATATGAATTTCGTTTTTCCTTCATTTCGCACGTACAAAAAAAATGTGTAATCTGATTTGTCATGCAATTCATTTCAGCTCCGGCACGTTCAATTGACTTTTTGTCATTAACTAACACCATCTGACCATTAATGACAATGTCACTAGTTTGAAGATTGAAACGAAATGAGAAACTCTGTTGACAGGTTCATAATTACCATGCTTTCAATACACAAACATGCACTTGCTTAATCAACTTTTCGTCTTATCACTATTTAACCATCATCACACGACGCGGTGCGCGTGAATGCGCATGTTCTTGTTCATTTGATAGTTCAAATATATGTTGAACAGTCAACGATCAGTCAGACGTATATCTCTTTGTAGTAAGTATGTAAAGATCTTTCCCTTTCAGTTCAGTCGCCGCCCAGACATATTTATTCATATTCATAAAAAATCAACGTAAAAAAAAGACAAAATTCATGACTGTTAGACATCTTTAGTATGTATATACATCTAGTCATAGGTGTGTATATATCTGCTAAGGGTCATGCATATCTGGGAGGGACAAGTGTATGTATGTATATATTATATATATATTTAACGTCGACTAGTGAATTGTACGCTCGTCAAGGAGGTTAATTGTATGTCGTAGTTGTTCAATAGATTGTGTGTATGTATATTTTAGTCATATTCTTTATTTTTTTTTCGTCTCGTCGACTGTCTCATGGGGCAAATGACACGTCGTATGAGTGTATACGGCTTCTTTTGACTCGAAAGGATGGTTCCATTTTCTTCGAAATAACCGACAACAAAACATACAGACGTCGTCGAAGAACATACATAGACGAACAGTAAAGAGAGATTCATTAGGTTTAGGTGAAGATTTCATCAATGAATTTAATTGTTTAATATCATAATTTGACAAGTAGTGCGTTCGAAAACTATGAAATGTCAAGTGAGTTCATTGATCATATTCATGACAGTCGTTCGCTAACGACTTACTCTTTGACGATGATTTGATTCATATCAAATGAAACAATTCTTCATTGATATGTTGTTCAAGTTACATTCACTTTAGCGTATGTATTCTCTCGCTTTTTGTTTCTAAATATACTATTCAGTATGCATATCTGCTATTATGTTCAAGGTTTTCTTTTACAAAAAAATTTTGTTTTATGAATAGAAAATCATTTATATACGAAAGTTATAATTTGATTGAATATTTAAGATATCTCTAATCAATCATTTTCACACCAAAGAATAAAATATCATGTCACATTTGTCCGGCAATGAAGAAACGACATGTTCCAATACTGATTGTACATTGCCGATGGTTGATACATATGCCAATGCAATTCTTCGTACATTATCCTCACTTAAACCGCCATCACCACCAATCGCCTTATATACTTCTCGACAGCATCGTCGTTCTTATCCTCATGCTAAAACGGTGTCACAATCAGTTGTCGTAAATGAGGTAAGTGGTATGTGAAAGTTGTATATGTATACGTACTCTTCATTGTCTCACTGTTATTTTCAAGTGGAAATTGATGGGCGTAGTACCTTCTTTCTTTTTTTTTCCTTCCTTTATTCGATTCACGAGTACTCGCACTCTGCGGTTATGTCATACATACAGGACGTAATGATTTTTCGGCTTTCTCTGATATTGAATATCTCTGTATGTGTCCATATTCGTTTATTTTTGCTTGATATGTGATGACGATAAATTGATATTGTTTCGTCAAATGTAAAGAACGACAAGATTATCGTTGTCTCGAAATGCAGATCACACATCCATGTATATGTATATGGCACAAATTATCGAATGAAGAACTACAAAATTGACCTTCGAATGTAGTATACATTTGAGCTCGTTTGATCATATAAGAACAGGAAAAAAAAGGGAGAGAAATCATGTAACTGCTTGTACAAAAGTACAATTTATAATATGTAAAGTCATTTGCTTATTACTATTCTGGTCGGACGATGATTGAGCCTCTTGTTATAATGACATAAGCGGTAAGCAAAAAGAAGAGAGAAGACTATGGTAACCATCACCACGAAGTTTAAGTAATCTTTTGATAATTTGACAGAGAAGGAGAAAAATGAAAAAGAACGACACTGGAGTAGTATCATCTGTTGAGCAACGATAAGCTAGGTTCAATATTGACTTGAGATGAAATGACAATACATATACACATGCACACACGCACATGCACGCATACACAAGTAAATGCACGCGTACATGAATTACTCAACTAGATTTTATTCCGCGATAGTTTCGTATGATTTATATGTATGAAGAAAAAGAATTATGTCGATCAGGGAATAAGATCGAGGGAGAGAGAGAGGGAGAGAAAGTGAATCCTAACTAGTTTATAGTGAGCATTCGGCTGATGTATGTGATGAATTGTGCACATATTATTGATTTTATAAAGATGCAGCGTGCAGTTTGTCAAAGAACGATGTAAGTTGGTAAGAAGAATAGAGAAGGTGCGGAGGCGAAGTGGTACTGATTGTACAAAGCAAACGTGTAAAATGTATAAGTTTTCTTTTTTTTGTGTCTTCATTTCTTCTTCTTCTTCTTCTTCTTCTTGTATTATTCCTTGATTCTTAATAACGAGAAGCAGTGACCAACCGAGAACAATGGTTCAAATTGCCTGCTTCTCAAATTAAATTAAATTCTCTTTATTCTTAATATTGACGATCCGTTCTTATCGTCAAAACTATTCCACTTGATTGCTCAAAATTGAAGAGGAGTTAATCGACAGGTAAATAAAGGTTTCTTTTGTTACTTGACTCAATCGATCGAATTTACCTGGATAAAACACCTAGTTAAAGTCTGATAAGTTATCGATCTCTATCTACGTCGATGTCACGTAAGAAAACGAAGCACATGCTGAGTAAATAATAGCGAATGCCTATTGGAGTGTGATTATTCTCGACGAAAGACATAAACACTCGTATGAATAGCGGCGCCATCGGTAGAAAAACATACATAAGAAAGATGCGACACAAACCCTACTATACATAGTCGCAATGAAGCGCAGTAATTTGAGTGTAATATGTGTGTATAGTTACATATCGATGCAAATTTTTAAAGTAAATCTATTACGTCATTGTTTGTTATTGTCCCAAAAGGAATGTTAAGATTTTCGAAAGTAGTCTGTTCAACAGTCGTTTTCTTTTCTCTGTCTCTCTCTCTCTTCTAGAAAAATAAATCGATTGGTGTGTGTTGATTAAATAGCGAAAAGAATTTCAAGTATGAAAAGTTTTGATTGATTTTAATTTCGAGAGGAATTTTTTTTAAATTAGGATAAGTGCTTTCTTTCTTTTTCTCTTTCTTCGTCTTTAAGTTGATGAAATGAGAGAACAAAGAAAAAGAATTCGCATCGTTGCATGTTCTGTTTGCGTCGTTGAACTCTATCCGTGCTGATCGCTTTTAGTTCATTTGACCATTACAAGAAAGGTCCCGTATACGGCTTCATTTATGCATGCGAATATATATATATGCCTGGGATTCATGTGTATACACTCATGTATATGTTTTGATTTTCTTTTCTCTTTTACATTTTTTTTACTTTTCTTCTTTACACAGGCCACTTGAAAATTGCAAGAAAGAAGAGACGTTTTAATTTCGGACGAGAGAAGGAATAGATTCTAACGAAGAAGAAAAAAAAGCTTGAAAATAAATAGTGTAACAGTCCATCGTCAAATATGTACAGTAGTAAAACCTTTGTTGCTATTGCGGTTGTTATGTTGTCATCGTTTTACATTTTTATTTTTTTATAATCGACATCTATTCGACAAAAATAAATTACACACCATCTATAAAACACTTGTAACTAGCTTTTTGATTGATAAAGAAAAAAACTGTTAACGAAAAAAAAAGAGAGAATCAATGACAATAAGTTTAACATTGAGATTTAATTTTTGCTTGTTCGTCGACGAGTTACACACGTAAGGAAAATATTGATTTTGATCTACCTCGATTTCATTCATTTCGACACATGCTGTCGCTGTGTCTCTCTCTCTATGTCTTGAAGGTCAATGAAAGTGATAGGCGCAAGCAGACAGCCGATCTTTTCCTTCGATGTTTTCGTGTGAATTATCGAAAGAGAACAAAATTTCTCTATTTGCTACCTTACCCATTCAATGTTCATTGTCTTTTACATACATGAATATGAACGAGTGCGAGCGCTTATCTTGTTTACATGTGACTTAAAGATTTCTTTACATCGATATTTTTCTTCATCGTTCTTCACTCGACAATATGGCTTTGATTAATATGAAGCATTGCTAGTTCGTCGTTTTCGTGTTCTTCTCTCTCCTTCCGCTCATCCTTTCTTTCGATTGTTGTCTTTGACCATCGCATAGTAGACGCATGCATAGACTCATCTTTTCTTTATTTTATCCTATTTTCGTGCGTGTGTGGTCAAGGCGATTATGATTATACCCGATTAAAACAAACTGAGTATACGGAGAGATTTTCTTTCGTCGAACATGAATTTTGAAATTTCCTCGCCGAACGTCATGGTAAGTTTCGATTATTGAATTTTTTTTCTTCAAGTAAACCTGAGGGTTGTATAGATTTCTTTTTAAGAAACTCACACCCTTCTTTTCTTCTCACATTAGTGATTCATTTTTTTTTCTCTCTTCTTTTTCATTGAGATTATTAACGGTTTTTTTTCAGTGGTTTTATTTTGCAAACATCAATTCTTTATAAAACACACATATTACTTGACGAAGCGAAGAAAGACAAATAGAACACACACAAGATGTCTTCGTATACTGTTTTAAGAGTTGACAGTAAACATGCGCATTCATTCACATTTCAGCTTCAGGGGTTTGAATCGTATGGTACCGTGAAGGTTAATGATTTTCTCATTAGATTTGTTGAGGCGCAAAGATAGAGGAAAGAGCGAGTTCAATCGCGTATGCAGACAGTTTGTTCTCACTTTTGCATCGAGTTTATACTTAGAATTTCACATCAAAAGAAAAGGAAGAAGTTCTTCATTCTTCATACTCTCATTGTATTATCGTGAAGAATAGTAAAAGAACATGCGTCGCATAGCCAGCAAAAAAAAAGAAAGAACCAAATAAAATAACGGTGGAAGCCAAGTGCAGGCAACTTTTACTCACATATATTTTTCTTCTCTCTTTGCTCAGTGTGTTCCCTTTTTTTTTTCTTTATTCTTTATTTTAACCCATGCCAAGAGGCAGCTGTGACACATAGACGGCCGAATAATTACTCACTATTAGATGAATATTTATTTTTCATTTTTTAGTTAGTGGACGGCTCTTCGGATAATCAACCATCACTAGCAGATCCCTCCTCATTGTCTTCCTCATCCTCATCTCTATTCAGTTCATCGTCGTATTCACCCGATCATAGCTGTGGCAATTGTTTTACTATTGAAGCACATTTACCTCTCGTGAAAAATAATATCGAACAAGTTGAAAAATTCAAACGATTATTATCTCGCTTGGACAACGTTTACAATAATAATAATAATAATAATAACAGCAATAATAACAATAACAACAATAATCAAAATATGTCAACCACAACTTTACCGTTACCTTCGACAACGTCACCGCATGTTACTGATCGTTATCTTTTTCGTTCGCTCTCAAATGATAATCAAAACTCACGAATATCTGCAGCAAAGAAGAACAAATTGTCCAATGCACCACCATCATTAAGTAAACGTTATAAATTTTCGTCGACTGTCACCGATCAAAATAATAATGATGTCTATAAGTTTCCTAATGGCCAAACGGAACAACGTTCACATTCGACTGATTCGGACCGATACTATTTCTCAACAGGCGACTCTGCGAAGAAACCTCAACAAATATTAACATATGTTCGATCTGGTTCCGGCTTGGAGCAGCGTGCTGTTACCTTTATTGATGGAGCGTCAATTTCATCTGATAAAGTTTCTTTACCGACAACAAAGTCAATACAACCAACTACTATTGTATCGGATACGCCTTATCTTTTCTCAAAGACAACAGAATCCCAGCGACAACCAGGTGCAACATCGTCAGTCAACCCAGAAGGTAAGTGAATCGAGCCACCAACTGCAAATAAAAGAGAAACAGAAAAAAAAGAGAGAAGAAAGATAAGTCTAAAGAGTTTATTTTGCAATGAAGACTATCACAAACGAAGCATCCATTTTAAATAACTTGCATAGTTTGTTTTTCTTTTCAAGATGACTGGCTAGAACAACGACAGCAACCGCATATTATCTTCGATAGTATCACTGATTCGTCGCCCAATTCACAACTAAAACGCCCACGTACATCAAGTACAAGTCCAGAACGCCGACGCATATCAAAACATTCACCCACGCGTATGGATACTGTCACATCGACAAATGGCTCATTGTCGACATTACGACGATCACCCCCAACTAAAGTGCAAAATGTTCGCTTTGATCCAACATCGACACAGAAATCATATTTAAGTGAAGCAAAAGAACGCTTAGCAATCAAAAAGCGTGGACGATCACCACAAGCTTTACAACAATCAGTTGACCGTTTAGTCTCATCAACAAATCAAAAATATCGCCAACAGCAAATTTTCTCACCGCCTGCCCCATTTCAACCATCACAACAACAACATCAAAGTTATATCAGTCAATATTATGCACAAGAAGAAGAACCTCCTATTGATTATCCAATGGATAGCGATGATGATGAACCACAAAAACGTTCAACCTTGTACAATCGTGGTTTGAACGCTAATAGCGCACACGAGCGAATCTTGAAACACGTCAACGGTAGTTTGCTTGACCGGCGATACTTAGGTGATACCAATCGCATCAAACAACTGGAACAGAACGCTCATCGTTACCTACGTTTTATCGAAAATCAGTCGTTACAACGTGAATTAAATTATGATTTAATTCGATGTTTCTCATCCACATATCTCGATGATTTACGCCGTGAAGAAAACCGACATTTTCAAACGCGAGTTAACATGCGATCATATACATATGAAGATATACAAGACATTCATATGTCGCAAGTTCTCGAAGCTTTCAAGATGAAACGAGCGATCGACAAAGAAAAACGTCTCCGATTGAGTGCAAGTTTCGATGGACAAATTACATCATCAACACCAACATCATCCATTGGTGCGGGACACTTATCGCCTCTCTCGGCTTCGTATAGTCCAGTCATGACTGGAAGTCTCAACGAAAATATTGATGCGCAATCAGGTGGTTTTGAAATCGATCGTCGATCAATAAAATCACATACTTCGGTAAGCGGTTTCGTTATTTTACTTTTATATTTATTTGATTTGAAAACGAAGAACAGATGAGATTCATAAGCTATTTTACAGAGAATTCCTCTCACCCGACCATAATTGCTCGATCAACAATTTTTCTTCCATTCTTTTCTTCCCGCTTATATCACCATTTATATTAAAGTATTCAAACATATCAAATTTCTACTTGATAAATGATCAATGAATTCTTATATAATCTAATCTCTCAATATCACACGAAACGACGAAGGTTATATTCTGTTCAATAGATTAAAACATTTTTTTTTGCATTTTTCATAATCAAAAGCATATGTAAATGTTGCTATACACG
>CAJNOJ010000038.1:466039-559149 GCA_905250025.1 Adineta ricciae
TTTTTTTCTGTGTTCTTCTCTTCTCTACGAGACATAAGACATAAGTCATGCGTCTCCTTTTCTTCTCTGCCAGCTTTATGACCAGTTTGTCCGTTGTCTCCCTTCTTCTCTTTCCGTTCTTCTTTTCGTTCTTGTAAACTGGTTATTTATCATCGAATAAAGCGCTGACTCCAAAAAAAATATAAACGAATCATCGAAAAAACGTTAGCTTCATCCGATCGGTGTTTGTCAGTAAATGCTCTGTTTAACGAAACATTTCGTAATTACCATTTACTTCGTCGTATAAAATATTATCACATACCATGCCAGACAAATTCGTCATTGACATGTTTTTACGATGACCAACAATTTTGTTTGTGTCAACAGCTTGATGAACAACGTGTAGCGAATTGCTTTGATTTCGATCGTCATTCGCGTACAATCTGTGCGAGACAAAATGATTGTGAAAACGGAGGAAATTGTTATGAAGAAAACTCGAAATGTCCTAAATATTTCCTATGTGAATGTGCCGAATGTTATTACGGAGTGCGATGTCAGTTGACAACGAATGGTTTCAGTCTTTCACTCGACGCTATTCTCGGCTTTTACATTCATCCGAAAATCAATCTTTTCAAGCAATCAGGCGCAGTTCTGATAAGTATAATTGTTAGTACAGTTTTGATCATTGTAGGACTGGTTAATGGTACTTTGTCTTTGATAACATTTAAAAACAAGAAACTTTGGGAATCTGGTTGTGCAATTTATCTATTAAATTCATCAATAATTGTTTTACTGACCATGATTATATTCACATTCAAGTTTTGGATACTTATACTTACACAAATCGAAACGATCCGGAATAAATCTTTTTTAAAAATTGAATGTATTGGCATTGATTTCATTCTTCGATCATGTTTAGCAATGGATCAATGGTTAACTTCCTTTGTATCGATCGAAAGAACATTTGTTACAATCAAAGGAGTTAGTTTTAATAAGAAACAGGCGCAAGTAGCGGCAAAATATGTCATCTGTGTTCTATTCTTTCTGATAATTGCAACGAATATCCACGATCCCATTCATCGAAGTTTATATGAAGAAAACGAAGATGACGAAAAACGATTTTGGTGTATTGTGCAATACAAATCGACGATTCGTGTACTTGACTATGCTATCAATGGTTTTCATTCGATCGTTCCATTTCTTATCAATATATTATCGGCAAGTGTCATAATAATCATCAAAACCCGTCAACGGAAAGCAGTAGTCGGAGCTGGACAAAATCCTAAATCGGTTTTCAAGGAAGAAATCTACAAACATAAAAATCTTCTAGTTGCTCCGTTCGTTTTAGTACTTCTTGTGATTCCACGTTTGATAATCACATTCGCATCCGGTTGTATGAAACCAACTAGCAACCCGTGGCTCTTCCTTTCGGGATATTTTATCTCATTAATCCCATCAACACTTACTTTCATTTTATTTATTTTACCATCAACTGTATACAGAAAAGAATTTCATATGGTTATCAGCAAATACCATCAAATGTTTCGAAGAAATCAATAACGTCGTTGTTACGCGACGCTCTTCTTTCAAAACTATGGATTCAATTCAATTACAAAGCTTCATGTAGCTTCTCTTAATCTGAAAATTTAAGTAAAAATGCTTGTGCGTTCTATGTTCTAATGTATCCTATTTCAAATAAACAGGTCATTGTTGAATTCTTAAACCGTTTTCTTTTCCTCACAATTTATTCGTGCGATAGGATACACAGCTCAGTTAGTATCTGCACTCATTTATATGCACTAAGTAAATCTCTTAAAGTCGAATCATTCATACAACTCTCAATAAACTTGTATCGCAAAATTCGTCCGCCTTCTTTGTCTTTATCTAATTTTGCTATGAGATTGTCCACTTTTCTTAACAAGACATTATAACTGTCGTTATAATCGATTCCTTTGACATCATACAACGCTTCCATTATGTTCACGAGTTTCAATCGATCGATGTAACCTTGTTGGTCGGAATCGAGTAATGAGAAGATTAACGAAAGCTTTTCAGTTAAATCACCACGACGGATGATACTCACAGCATGCATAAACTCCATGAAATCAATTCGACCGTCGTTATTCATATCATAGGTGCGAAAGAATGTTTCGGTTAAACGTGTTACATTTCCATTTGGATGTAGTTGATTAAAATAGTCGATAAACAGCGTTTTATTCAAACTCGAAGTTAAAAATGATCGATTATTCCCGCAGTTCTTTACAAATGCTCGATACCAGTCAAGAATCTCCGAACGATTAAATCGAGTTTGAAGTAATTGCTTGATTTGTTCATCTGTTAATTGTTGTTCAAGAATTTCATCATTTTCCTTCATTAGTGATTAAAATATGCGCCAAAATTGAGTCTCGTTAGATTTGCATTTCTTCCTATGTGTTCTTTTCTCTAATCTCATTCATCACGCTTGAAACACATGTTATTCGTAGCGATAAATCGATTTATGTATACACGAAACAAGGAAGCACATTTACGTCATCAAATTAAAAATGCGAAAATTTCCAGTCGTCTCACAATACTTACCATCAATTAGTAAATATCTCCACAAGGCATTTTTGTCTGTCAATACATAACAAAATTTGCCAATGAAGGCATTCAATTCACAGCGATTCTTTTTTATTTCTCTGACACTCCCATCCAAGAAAGGAAGAAATTTACTCTTGTCGAACGCTCGACAAATGAGTACCTAGTATGTTACATATATATCATTTTTTTGCTTCCCTGTTTGATAGACATATTCGAAAAAGAGAGCGAACGAAGCAATTTTATACTGAGATTATAGACGTAGTTGGGTAATCTTCGATTACTGCTGAGTAAAATAAGACGTATCGTGTTGAGTAGTGTACCTGAAATTGAATAACTCATTGCGTTTGTAAGACATGAGTTTCTCTCGGGAACTAGAAAATACTTGAAGAATAATGTCAACGTTGTATGGGAGGAAAAAAGACATTTTTTTCTCGGAAAGAGAATTTATTTTGACTGAAGATAGCCGTGTATAGTCTATTGGAAGTTGATATGAAATAGATTTTGAAAATTTTTCTCGCGAGAAGAATCAAGTATCGGTGTTGTGTTTTTCTTTTCTCCTTCTTTCTTTCTTTCTTTCCTCCTCTCCACGAGAATTACGAGAGAAAAAAGCTTCCAAAGTAGAAAATAAACGAGAACGGAGAGAGAAGTCTCATCATTACAATATTCGGCGTATGTATTTTCGTGTTGTATGATTCGAACGTGCAAACAAAATCTGATCTGTGAGTACGTATGTATTTGTGCAGAGAGTTCAATCGAACAGTGTTGATCGATTTATGTATTGGAAGACATGGAATATATAGTAAAGAAAGAATTGAAAGCGATGGTGAGTAAGTAGATGAGAAAAAGAAAGTCAGAAGAGAATGAGCACCTGTAAAATAAAAAAAAACGGAGAAGAGAAAGAATGACGAAGACATTTCTCACTCGTCTTGTATAGAGAGGCTGAACAAGTATCTACACGGCTTGTTTTTAGTCGAATAAAATAAGTAGGTTTGAAATCTTTACAAGCAAATTATTTCATTTTCTACTTAGATAGAGGAACCCACTGAAGAGAATATGGCCAATGCAGTTTACAATCAATCGTCGTTTATTGAGAAACAATTGCCTGTTTTTTCTCAGCGTATTCTTCATTCTTGAATTTATTCATTTGTCGTTTTTTAAACGACATGACTCATTTTCCAAAGAGATTAAGCTTCCATCGATAAATATTCTCTCCAACAATAAATATCAAAAAGCGTCGCCAAATACAAAACTTTTTCAACATTTACAGCCGTTTTATTACCCTATTTCCTGTCAGAATTTATACGAAAGTGACTCGGATGAGTTAAAACATGCGCTCGCGCTTTTAGCTGATATAAAAAATCCATCTAGCATTGCCGATCAGTCGTATAATATTACGAAAGAACAATGTCAGAACTATCGTTCGGAACGTTTTAATGAACAATTTCATCATGAAGACACGCCGATAAATCGCAAGTTTCCTTTAGCATTTTCGATTCTCATGTATGAAAATGTCGAACAATTTGAACGTCTTTTACGTATCCTCTACCGTCCACAAAACGTCTACTGCGTTCATGTTGATAAAGACGCCACATCACACGTTTTACAAGCTGTTAGATCCATTGCTCAATGCTTTGATAATGTCATTCTCGCAAGTAAACAAGAAAAGGTTCTTTATGCAACGTTCTCGCGTTTACAAGCAGATATCAACTGTATGGAAGATCTAATCAAATATCCATCATGGAAATATTTACTAAATGCTGCTAATTCTGAACTCCCATTGAAAACAAACAGCGAATTAGTTAAAATTCTGACTATTTATCGTGGATATAATGATATCGAAGGACGCTGGAAATCAAGAAATGTGCATCGAACAGAATACAGTTGGCAAGTGATTGATACAGCCAGTGGAAATCAGGAACAAGTACCGCAAATACGAAAAACTGATGAAAAGAAAAAACCGCCGCCTGGAAATGTCGAAATTGTTAAAGGATCAGCTTATGGTATGAGAAGGAAAATGTTTCCTTTTCTTGTTTTCTAACCATGCGAATTTTCCTGGTATTTAGGTGCTTTTTCGCGAGCTTTCATTGAATTTGTTCATACGAGTTCAATAGCAAAAGAATTATTAGATTGGTCGCGTGATACATACAGCCCTGATGAACATTATTGGGCAACATTGAATTATAATACACACTTACATCCTCCGGGAGGTTATAAAGGTACGTATAATTGAATAATTGAGTAGTATGAACAATCTCCACAGAGAACTCTTTCAGCATCGAGTAGACGTATTTTTCTTCTGTTTTCTTTTAGCAAAAAGTGATCCGACTAATTGGACAGCACGATTCGTGAATTGGGGCGAACGAAATTGTTACGGACGTATAATACGTGGTATATGTGTCTTTGGTACAGTTGATCTACCGACCTTATTCAATCGTCATGAACTATTCGCAAATAAATTTCACATCAATGCTGATCCTATTGCTTATCAATGTTTAGAAGAACTTCTAGTAAACAAATCGAAGCTTGATCTGCCATTGAACGACGCGACATTCTATCGTCAAATGCCATTTTTGTTACCGACTTAATTTATTTTGTTATGAAAATTTTCTCAGTAATAAACATAAGTGTGATCTCGACCCGATCAACATGGGTGACTGAATTTATTTGTAACATAACAAAAGAACATATAATCTGACCGAAAACAAGAGCATGGTTTTTGACATTGCGTGAATAAATGATAGCGAAGATTCAAGATTGCATTCGATTTGACATTCATATTTAATTATTGACTTGAGTTTGGCGTAATCATTTCATTTAATAAGATATCAATTTGTTCACATGTTCGCTCAATCGTTTGTGATGCATCGATGATCTTCACAGGACACATATTGAAGTTTTTTATGAATTTGTCGTAATGATGTTTAAGTTCTTCGAGACGTTTTAAGTCGACCGATGATTCGGATTGTCTCGATCGTTTAACAATTCGTTCATAACATTGTTTAGGTGATAAATCGAAGTATAATATAGCTGTTGATGACAGATCGATTGTTTTTTCCAAACCGTATTCGTAATGATCCTGAAGAATACGATATTCAACGTCATTTAAATAGTTTTGTTCACGATCGTGGTCGATAAATACGTTGAAACAACTCAAAATCGAACGTTCGTAGATATTTATATGATGACTCGATCGTGAATTCATATGGTTTCGAATTCGTGAGAGAAGTGCAGTTAATTCGAATGTAAATGTCCATCGAGTACTTTCCGTGTACAGAGCATTGAGAAGATCAAAACCTTTGATATTCATCCAGTTCTCAACAGGTTCACAATGAACTTGAACAAGATTCGATGGATATTTCGATGCAATATAAGACATAATCGTTGATTTGCCAACACCAATATTCCCTTCGATAAGAATTGTTTTGATTAAATTCAACGAAGACATCTGAAATAGTGAAAAAAAATGTTTTAGAGAAGTTGTTAACAATTCGTCGTTAGTTTTTCTCAAATAAGCGTATTTGGGCGCACATCATATCTTTACACGGTGCGACCTGTCGTACGAATCGACAAGATACAAGATCATCATTCACATTCGGCATAATCGTTTTCAAACGAACTCGGACGTCTTCAATACGATCATCCGCTCTAGAAAATGTGTAACAAAAGATATGAATTGGTACTATCCATTGTTGTTTTTCTTCAACATCTCTTGATAGCCATTCGGAAACAACGTCCAAAAATGTTAGCGCAAGCTCAGGTAAGTTCATAAGAATAACAATTTTCTTATTCAATGCCATATTCTCCGACAGATTCAAACTTTCCTTCTGACAGATTTCGATTTGAGGTAATGCAATTGTTTGTAGAAAATCTCGACCATCAAGATTATAGATATGATATTCTCTCGGTGATTTTTTTGGTTGATTCTTTTTCAAATTGACTTGCATCCATCTGTAGCATTCGGGATTGATATCATTCGCACAACCAGTACAACCAAGCATCGACGCAGGAACAACAAACGGTCCAACTCCAGCGAACACGTCGATAACGAGATCATTTGGACGAAGAATTTCAAAAATACGTTCGCGTTCAGTACCTTAATTAAGCTNTTAAAACTATGAAGAAACAGTACTGAGACACATAGTCACCGATTTTTTCACTTACTCTTTCAAAAGTCTTTTTCGAATATCAATTTCCAATTCTACAAATGGATCTTCGAATATTTGATAACGAAATCCATTCTTTTTCAAATCAGTTTTACAAGTAGGACAAAAGCCTGTTCCTTTACTGAACTTATTTTCGACGCAAGTTTCACATCTACAGCAAAGAAATAGTTGGACACCCTTGCAACGTCTTTCGGCAACATACAATGAATGTCCACATTTGCTGACCATCAATTTCATCTTGGGATTTCGCTTTTTCGTCGAATGACATTCTGGACATTCGATTTCCATCTGTAAGAAGAAGAAGAGAGAGAGAGAGAAAAAACAAAGAAGCATGATAGTGATAACAAAATTTATATGCATGTATTCCTTTGATCAATTATTTTTTCACGAATAATAACATTACACGAAGAGACAAGAAAAATAAAGAGGAGAAAGAAGGAAAAAATTTAACAGATAGAAAAAATATATATCACGTATTGTGCTACGTAAACAAACTCGACATAGATTTCGAAGTCAATAATGAACCAAAAAAATATTTTAATAAGTAAGAAATACTCAATATTAAAGAGTGTTCACTGGATAAAAAGAAAAGAAAAATAAATATGAGTTGGACAGCATTGAAAAGGAAAGAAGATCGAATCATTCTCTACGATTGAGATCGCCGCTTGGTTGGTGTGCTCAATGGGGTCAAGCCACGATTGGTTTTGCGTTTATCAATTAAGTCTTCAATGCGTGATAGCGGACGACGCTGTACAACAGTTGAATCATCTGGAATATCGAGAGTCCTTTTCTCGACAGACGATTGGATGTTTCTAAAGAGAAAAAAAAATACGTAGTGTTCTGATATGTTTCCTTGGAAAAACAGAGCAAAACATGCAATTCATCATCCCGTGTGTCAATATGTATGAGCGTGGTTATGTCAATGGAGCTACCTGCCGCCGATATGCGATACACGGAGATGAACCACGTGTTGGTGATGAACCACTTTCAGCAGCTGCCATGAGGAAATCTTCGGTAGAATCATATCGCGCAGGAAAACGGCGGGAAGATGTACGGACAAAATATTGTGAAGTAGACATTAAATTTTGACTAAATCAGTATTTAGGGGATATTGGATTTACGTGATATTCTTGTTTCTTTCATCTTTCTGATAGGAAATACTTACGAAGTTTTAGCAGCTCTTGCAGCCTGTTCACGCCATGCACGTACTTCTTGAAGGCATGTCTAAGAAAAGCGAAGGACTGTAAGAGAAATATTGACGTGATCAAATTGACATACCGAAAAAAACGAGCAGAATGATTTGAGATCCGTGAAAAATTCAGTGAGTGAATAACTTTTTTGGTCGATCGCCAAGAAATCGCATAGATCTTGATAAGCGTGAGTCATTTCTGTATCTAATTGTTCCAATCGTGTCACATCGTCATCAGCTCGAGTAATAAAATCCTGGAAAGAACAACAACAACAAGAGTAAACAGAAAAGTTTACGATCGATTGATGAAACGAACTTCGATTGATTCGGCAAATTTATCTCCTTCAATTTGTTCATCGACATTTTTTGCAATAATTAATTCTTCTCGAGCGTTTTTCAATTCCCGATTGATATCCTTCGGTTGTTTTTGTAATTCCAGGATATTAACTAAAATATCAAATCGTTTCTTTTTCTTGAATTCAATTGATCGGATTTTACTTTTTGAGACTCCATCCGCTAATGCGTAGAATTCATCGGCAAACGAGAGTAAATCACGATGTTTGTCTTCGATTGCTTGAACAATGAAATGAAGTAACGATCGACGACCATCATTGGCTTTGGTCGAATGAAGCTATTCAAGATGAAGTTCAAATGAAAGGAATCGAAAAAATTTGTTCAAATCTACTTTAGGCAAGAAACTGATGTCAAATCCGTGGATAGGTTCGTATGATTTCGCACTGGAATTCATATAATTTCCAACAGTTAAAATCAATTCGAGCATTTTCTTGAACCGTAGGGAATGTCGAACATGATCACAAGCTGTTCGAACTTCAACGAATGCCTAGAGAGAACGAAAGAGAAAAACTGAAGTGCTTTTATTTGCCAATTAGATGAACAAACTTTATCTGTTTCTTCCACGGTTTCCTTGTAACTAGCTTTGAATAAAAGGGTTTTCAATCGTTGTTTCAACCGTTTAATATCACCAATCTAGATAAGCATAGAGTGATGAGTGTGGTGGATTCGAATGAGGTCTTACTGCACAAATATATTGTTCTGAATATTGCAAATCATTGATTTCATTTTTAAACTCAGATAAAGTCTTTAGTTCTTCAGCTGTCGGGAGATACTTCTCGAGTTGTTTGAGAAAATCATCTTTTAATGCTTCATTATCACACGATAGCATCCATTCACGAAATACTGTTGGCGGTGCTTTCAGTTGACTGAACATAATAGCTAGAAAAACATATGATTGAGTGACTTATTCTACTAGGAAAGGAAAACGAGTCATTTTTACCGAAGTTTTGTGCAGCTTTTGAATCAAGTACACGTAGTTCTTTTGATTTGTCGACAAGATCGTGTATTGGTTGTCTAGCTAGAAGAAAATTTAGATTGAAATTCTCTTGCAAACTGAATTGTTAATGTCTGTTTTTACTTGGTGCAACTTTGCTCGCAAAATTTTTTCGGATGTCCGAAAATAGTTCGTCACTGATGTACTTTTCTTCGTCGACGTGAACCCACATCGAATCTTTCTTGATAGTATGAGGATTGATCTAAGACAAGAAGTCTTAATTATGAGTACTAACGAAACAAAAGAATACACTAACTTTACTCCATTGAACTTTCTTAACTGATTCCGTGATAGCATATTTTTGTTTCTTACGTAAATATTGTGGTAGCTGAGGTGGACCTAGTTAGTTGATCGAAGTCAAAATAAACATTCATATGTACTTTTACGTACCACCGAAGGCAGGCATCATTGGAGGTGGAGGAGGAGGTCCACCACCAGGACCCGTCGACACTGCACCCAAACCGGGTAATGGTGGAGGTGGTGGTGGACCACCGAAGCCTGGAAATGGTGGAGGTGGAGGTGGAGGTGGCGGTGGACCACCGAAACCTGGAAATGGTGGAGGTGGAGGTGGCGGCGGACCACCGAAACCTGGAAATGGTGGAGCAGGTGGAGGTGGTGGTGGTCCCCCAAAACCGGGAAACGGCGGTGGCGGTGGTGGTGGACCGGTTGAGCTTGGAACTGAAGATGGTGGTGCAAAAAACTCTGGAAATGGTGGGGGTGGGGGTGGTGGCGGTGGTACTGCACTTGTATTCAACGACGCTGTGGCATCAACAAAGAAAGGTGGAGGCGGGGGAGGTGGTGGTATCGTTGAGAGTGACTTGTTCGTTCTATTCAAGATCGAAATGAATAAGAAAAAGTACTTTTATATTCACTAAACTCACATGGAAGGCGACGATATTTTAGACGGTTTGAAACTTTCTTCGACTTGAATAACCAGATCTGATAATAATGAACATACATCATCAGTGATCTTTTGGTGATGTGACGAAGGTGATGAAATCGGCGAAACAATTGGATTTCGATCTGATATTGCTGCTAATTTGGATTCATTCATACAAGCCGCTGAACTCAAAGTCTGCATACAACAACAAAAAACTAGCATAACTTTGTAGATAAATAAATTCACGGATTACCTTTTGCAGTTCGGCATCATCTGTGCTGTCATTACTATTCGAATTTGTACATGGTTTGATTTGTTGAGGGAATATTTGTGAAGTGGGAGCTTTTCCATCACAGTTAGATGCTAACCATTCAAGCAATAACTCACCTAATCAATATACAGAGTACATAGACAGAGGTAATTCGAAATGGATTACTTGAAAATGTAGCATGATTATTTTTAAATGATAATGGAGGACGAATGATGAGTGATGATGAATGAACATCATCATCAATGGGCGACGAGGTTTCACTACTATTATCACATGATAGTAATTTATGCATGGCTCGTCGAACAGTGATTTCATCATAACAATGTGTTGATGGAGATGTCGGTTCACAATCCGATTGAGAATTGGAAATGATTGAGACTGGCATTGGTTTTAATTTAAATGTTAAACATTTCTATAAAAGACACGTAGAAAATGAGTTCTTCTTTAAACTAGTCACCTACTTACCTTGAAATATGGAATGAGGGGTTGATCGAGTTGATCGGTTTGAATCGATTGTTCAATCTTTTCTCTGTCGAGGACTGGATCAACTTGCGTTGACACAGTCTTTCGCTCAGTCGAATGTCTATTGATGTGCAAACCGTATTCGTTCTAATCATTAGATGATTTATTTACAATAAGCAGCGAAAACAAAACAAGACCTACTCGGAGAATATCCAAAATAGTAGTTGTTGCCGATGGTCTATGCTTATTTTCCTTGTTTTCGTGCAGATGACGATTAACTATTGAACAGAAGGATACCGACGTTTATTTCAATGTCTTAATTCTGTGTTTTTTTTTCGTTTATAGGAGTGAATATCGATAGAGAAAGAAGAAGGTGAAAAAGCGTGATATTCGCTATTGCTTAGTACAAAAATATGAGAAGATAGAGCGAATAATTACAGCAGCAATGATTTCCTTCGGAGAAAAATGCAGTGCACGGTGAAGAAGGAATGCTAGAGTGCGTTATAAGCACGGTAAAAGAGCAAACGACAATGATACTTGCTTGCCTGTCTTTCTTTTGCTTCTTCAGTCACACTTAACTGACTAGAATACAAAAAACCGATATCGACACGATATCCTTGACTGTTAACATCAACATCGAAAGCTTCACGTTTTGAATTACAACCATCTCGATTAGAGACGATCGATCAGAGAAAAAGCACATTTCGAAAACTTACAACTATTGTTCGTCTTTGGCGGTGGTGGTAATAATTTGACATCAGCATCATCATCATCTACGTTATTTGCCCAAGAATACAAGTTTTGCGTCTATTTGAAAAGAGAAAATGACAATATGATTACGAATAATTGATCTCGTATTAGAAAACATGAATCAGATTTACAATGAATCATCAGTGCTAAAAATTCAAGACTTATTATGACTCATAGAAATGGTTGCTTGTCATAACAAGTGAATTCTTGTGTCATACAATCTATATCGCGCTTAGTCATGAAAACGACACGAATGTAATCAGTAGATTCTTACGATAGTTGTTCGATCGGCGCACATTACATGAAAGAAAAGCGATGCTCCTTGAAAATGTTTTAATTAGCATTATTCGCTTCATTTTTTTTGTCTGCATCCTTCATGCTTGTTTCTTATTCTCTTCGGCATGTTTCAGCTGATTTTGTTAATTGAACGAAACGTGTAGACAACATTCGAACATATTTCGATGAATAGAATTATAACATCGGTCGACAACTGATGAGCATCGCGACACATTCAATGTCAAAGGTTATATAATAGTCGTCTCCAGACACCTATATTATTTAATTGGACTTGGAAATAAATATACGCAGACAGTTTATCAAGGTCTTGCTCATTCTTTTCAAGGTAAAACTATTAACAACAACGCTTATGAACTTATTGATTTGATACGAAAAGAAATCCTCAATTAAAATGGATTATTAACCTTGAATGTCTCTTAGTTGATAGCGTCTTTTCGGAAAGATAAATTGATGTCTATGGAAGTCAATTTTGATCGAAGAGAACGAAGAGGGAGCCCGAATGATGGAAAATAGATCAGCGATGTTTCGATTAGGTGCGTTCAGATTACGATGGTTTGTCGCAGAAAGAAAAATGTGTCTGTCAAGTAATTTATGACATTCACACATAAAAAAAAGCGTTGCTTATCGAGTCCAAATTATGTGGATATCATTGATCGTTTTTGCTGCTTCTGTACTCAACGAACGACAATATAATACTATTGATTACCTTCACTTTCGCGCAAGGTTCTCTATATTTTCCTCTGTACATGGTCATCTCGAGTGAAAAAGGGAAACTTAGGCATTATTCATACTTGAAATAGATCGGCGTTTTGATCAGTTTCAGTTCGAAGTACACCAAGAGATATGAGACATTTACAGCATTTTGCTAAAACTTGTTTTAATGTCGGCGGCTCTCCTCGGCCTTCGAAATGAACCATCAACCAATCGAGTAATAATTCGCCTAGAACATACTCATCAATCATGATATTATTCTTTGCAAATGTTTACCGGAAAACTTCGTATGTTTATCATATTGCAATGCTGGATGAATTAATATGGGAGATAATGAATCCTCCGGATAAATGCTACATGTCGGTGGTTGTTCATAAGGACTATCATCGATACCTGACAATGGCGATGATTTCTTATTCGAACCACCAAAGAATCTTCGTAGAACATGTCGAACATAATTAACGTTATTAAGACGCCTATCACTTAATGTTGATGGACGTCGATGGTCAGTGTTACTTTCCATTAGTATTGGAATTTCAGTATCAGGTGTTGCTACTGCTGATGAGGATAGATGAGAATGGTAGATGGATTTTGACATGATTGATATTTATATATTATTTAATGCGATGACGTACGGATGATGGAATTTTGAGTTGACTCAGTAAATGTGGATGAGAAGGAGGAGATAACATATTTTAACGAACAAAACTAAACTATTCTGAAATGGAATTTCAATATACACACATTCGTTTGGAAATCGATGAACAAATGACAGCAATGGAAAAGAGAATAACATTGATTGTGGCGATGAATATCATCCTGAGAAGATTAGTTATTGAGCTAAAGAAAAAAAATTTCGATTTTTACGTCAGATTTATCCAGTGAGAAATAGCGGACAAATTTTCATCAAAAGATGTCCTTGGATATTGAATCAACGAAATTTATTGCCCGATAGATTAACCAATGGAATTTCAATGAAAAGTATATGATATGATATAATTGTCAAACAATGAATTAGAATTCCATCTATGTTTCATTCAAAATCTCGAATACCGATTAGGATTTCTACGACCATTTTATGAAATATTCAATATGGCTAAAGATATGGAAGCAAACCCTGGCCAAAGTGATACAGCTGAAACGATTCGTGAAGGTAGAAATCAAGTTTTCTCAAAGCTTTTCAATCGCTTGTTGCCTAATTTAGATACAAATGACATCGGCAGTGAAACAAAAGAGTTAGTCATCGAAGCCAAATCAAGTCTCGTCATACTGATTTGCGTGATTTTGATTATGTCGTTACTATCCATTTTGTTGTCAACGTGGCTTGCAAAAACAATTACTCATACGCAATCATCTTTTGGTACAATATTAGGTCGATATTTTGGTTTCGATCGAAACGAAACAGAGACAAGTTTAACATGGTGGACGCCGTTACATGCTCGAATAGTCGAGATGACATCTCGAAATTCTCCAATAAATAAAACTCATTCAAAAACAGTAAAAACGTCAGCTTCATCGAGACCCATTCAAATTCCTTACGACGATTATCCGAAATTTCATACGATTGTTTTACCGTTATTTTTTGTTGGCGCGATTATACTCGCTGTTTTAGCTTACTATGCACGTATTAAATGTACGGATCGTGGTTTTGCTTGGGGTGCTGTACCAAGTCTTCCATTGGGACGTGTCGATCCAAAAGCTGCAGTCGTAGTGGCAGCGACGGCTATTAAAATGAAAGAAGCTGAACCAGGTATAGATTATACGATTGTTCAGGGTTCGAAAGAAGAGCCAGTCGTATTTGCACTGGCTGATACGCTACAACCATTGAATGAAGAACGTGAGCCAGGTGTGATTGTTGATGAAGGAACTCAATATGAAATTGAAGATATTCCAAAGTAAAAATACAAACATTCACTTTTTGTAACCCCCCTATTTTCGGTTTTTCATAGAGTTATTACTCGTGTTTCATCTGCACCTGATCTTAATTCGAATGTTCAAACAGTTCCGTCATCTGCATCATCTTCCAATGAACAACACCATATGATTGAACTATTACAAAGACAACCGTTACCTACTCTATCACCATCTACATAGTATTTTCATCTGTCTACTTGTGGTCTTGCAGTGAATCTTGTCAATTTTGAAGCATCTGTAGATTTAGCTGAAACTTTTTCTGTACATACTGTTTCTTTTTGTTTCATTAATATTAGTCAGTATTAATGTATTTTATTTCAAACATAGTACACTTTATGAAGCAAAGACAGAGTCTAGCACTGATATCTTCGAAATAATCATTACTCGGCAGGAATTGTTATTCTTAAATTAATCTCGTTCAATCATCAACCGATCGCAAACAAAATAGAGAGAATTTGTTTCTTTTTGTCGATACAGCTGCCTGTCTTTTGCTAATTATGCGACATTACGTATGAATACGGAACCATCAGGTTAGACAGCATGTTATACAGAACGAAAAAGTTCATCTCATGCTGTGGTGCACACAAAAACTGATAATTATTACGTAAATCAACAATTGTCTCTGTGTTGATCTTATTAAAAGGTGTGTTGACATTTTCAAGAGGTCACTTGAATCTATATCTAACGAAAAACGAAGAGAGAAAATAAAAAAAAAGAATGTTATGTTTAGTTGCTCAATGAAGCTAATGATGATCGAAGACTAACTGTGTCTACCTTGACTACCTGCCGCGTCGAGCGAAGAAGAAGAAGAAGGTGTGTATGTGTCTACGTATTTTGGAATTCTTCATATTCAATCAGCACCTTTCGACGAAAAAAATGTCATGTTCTTCCTTCATACTCAATTAGTGAAAGTATAAAGGATTAAAACAGCGGATGATCTTCACTTTATCATGTTCATTAGATTGTTATTTTTTCGATGTTATTCACTTTTCTCTCTTCTCTCATTGCTTTATGTAAGGCTATTTGCAGATCACGACTTTCTCCTTCCTTTCTGTCTCCTCTCACTTGTTGACAACAACCAAACTACATCTATTTGCCAAGTGTTTTTACCTTCATTCGAAGAAACAAAAAATCGATAGACAAGCACGCGCGTAAATGGTGTCGAAGGGCGGCGTCTTCGCCTTGCCTTCGTCTCTCTCTCTTTCTCCATCATTGTTTATTTGGAGTTTTAACTTTATGTAATGAAGATATGTATACATATATGAGAAAGACAGAGAATTGTGATTGATTGACTTTCGTATATACGAATATATACTACGCGTGCATCAAAATGCATATGTATATCGTGTCTTTAGTAAACAAATATTGAACGAAGACTAGATGACCAAGACGAACGGATGGATATCCAAAATAAATGTATTTTTCGATTATATAAATTTGTAATAATGAAAATGTTGGCATTTTACTTTTTCTTTTCTTTCATTTCATTGGATGGAACGACAAGTGCGCAAATTGCAATATTTCATTATTTTTTCATTGGTTCAATTTTGATCATCAACAAAAACTTGTCAGATCATTCACATAGGTATAAATATACTCTTCTTGTTCTTCGTTTACTTTTCATGGCTCTTCAGCTGACACTGTTCCCTAAATAATGGCACACTTATATCGGAACTACGTGAGCAAGCAAACGAGAGGGATACAGAGAGGTGGATGCAGAAGAAGAGAGCAAGAGAGACAGGAAACGGAAACGAAGCTTCACCATCATCAGCGCCAGTTTTTTTTTTATAATTGCGCACTGACTGGTTGATAGTGGCAGGAGTAGCACAGTCAGTGCGCTATGCGATAACAACGACATTCGAAGAGCCTATCAGAATACGCCTAAGTATTATCGTGCGTGTGGAAGAAGAGAAAGAGCAGAAGCACGAATAAAAAGTGAGAAAATATATCTGGCAAGAGAGAGAGAAAAGAAGAGAAGAGAGAAAGAAAGAGCGAACGAGAGAAGAGAAAGGAAACAAGAAAGAGAAGAAGAAGAACAAGAGTATACGAAGGAAGACGATACTCCCACATCCAAATAAGAGAAAATGATGATGAGTAGTAATACTACAAGCAATATTGCTGACGAGGAAACAATGACTGGTAAGTTTTTAACTTTGAAATCATCGAATGAAGACTAGAATTCGTATTTTCGTCTCTCTTAGAATCAGATAATCGTAAGAGTTTCCTGATTTCCAGTTTATTATCTGCAGCATCGTCGTCTGAATCAATGGTGGAAACTGAAGAAGACGATGAAGAAGAAGGTATGCTGCATGATGACGATGATGATGAAATAGTCAAAGAATTAGAACATAACGATGAAGATGAAGCAGAAGAGAATAACAACAATAATCCTAATCCAAAACAACCAATTCAATTGACACAAATCCCACACCGAGCATTTCCAAAGACGTCACCATCATCGACGCTTTTTCCACGCTTAATGTCTTCAAACGATTTTTCCTATCTCTATTATCTTAGTTACCATTATTTTGCTATGCAAATGTCAAAAAATGGTCAAATATCATCGACACCATTACCATTATCTCATCCAACATTACTAAATTCAAATATAAATTCATTAAAGAAACCTCTGAAATCATCCTATCCGTTAACACCAACATCTTCATCATGTTCATCATCACCACCATCGCCGAACTTAACCAACGCAACAACATCTACCTCGCTCAATTCATCTAGCACTAATTCTCGCTATCAATGTGATGGATGTTCCAAATCTTACTCAACATTTGGTGGCCTTTCAAAACACAAACAATTTCATTGCGTTGCCCAAATTAAAAAACAATTTCAATGTAAATTCTGTGAAAAAACGTATAACTCATTAGGTGCGCTTAAAATGCATATACGTACACATACATTACCATGTAAATGCAAGATTTGTGGCAAAGCATTTTCACGTCCATGGCTTCTGCAAGGACACGTACGTACACACACAGGAGAAAAACCATTTCAATGTGAAATCTGTTGTCGAGCATTTGCTGATCGATCGAATCTCCGCGCGCATATGCAAACACATTCGGATATTAAAAAATACCGGTGTAACAATTGTTCAAAAACATTTTCACGTATGTCATTACTTAACAAACATACGGAAAACTGCTTACAGCAACAGCAGCAGCAGCAACAACAACACGCAACGACGCATTCTTCGACTGATGATTGTACCAGTACATCAATGCTTGTGCCTGCTGCATTTTCGATTTAACATATTCTTCAAGTATTTGGCAAGTATTTTGTCTTGTTGTTGTGTTCCCTATTCATCTCTGTTGTATTTTCAATTGTTGTGTATTTATTGGACTAACTGACCTTCACAAACATTTTTTTGTCACACAATCTCTTTTTTTTTCTTTTCACATTAAAAAGAAGTTTATCAACAGAAGAATATCTTCTCTTCTCTTGCTCATTTCAATGTTCTCAAGCAAATTACTGTATGAAAGAAATCAATGGTATGAGTTCTAACTATTCAATATTCTCTCTTTCCTTTTCTTCCCTTTTTTAACCCATTTTTCTTGGAGTCCGACGCTGCACTTGAATGAGCGATCTGGCAGGAAATGAACACTTGGGTCGTGCGGCGCGAACTCAATACCTGTGCTGTTTAGTGCTCTCACTTTTCTATCGTATATTTCAGTGTGAAGTACTTTCGTTTGTACCACCGTCGGGACGACAATGGATTGTGCTCGACGGACACACACGCACAAAAAAAAGGAATTTCCGTCTCGGTGAGCTTCCCGCCGTCCGTCAATTTTATCTTCTTCATCTTCTCCTCCAACTTCTTCTTTATTTCGATCAATAGTTAGAGTCTTCGTGTGACAAGTTGTAATTGTTGTTAGTTTGCGCAAGGCTTAAGATTCACCGCCATGATCATAGCCGGCGACAATTGTTGTTAGTGTCCTGTTGACATACTTTGTGTATGCAAGAGTCAGATAGTCACTTGACCAATGTACATAGATGTAAATCTATGTGTGTACGTCATTATCGTTTTTTTTAGTCAGGAGGAAATCTATCGTTTTCTGAGTACAAACGACTTATGTGATCATAAATCACTTTCTTCTTTGGCGATCTATATCGATTTGCATCTGTACATATATGCATGTCTATATTCTGCAAAAAGAAAAGAAAGAAATGGCGAACAACCGTTAAATTGAACATAAGCATAGTTCCGCTTTAATGACTGTTAATGATGAGAAAACAGACTTTTCAATTGCTGCCGCTTCCGCAGGTTGGAAGAAAATTGAAAAACGAGTGCATGTCTGTTTGTGATATCCAGATTCGATTGATTTAGATCGACGTTTATTCCATATTCCACCGAAAAGGAAGAGAGTGGCGAAGATAACCTGCTTGACTTTATAGACTGGATAATATGACTATATACTCATTATTCAAAGCTAATGCTATTACATCTTCGATTATGGTGATAATGAGTAGAGAAAAGCATATGATAGAGAGAAAGAGGAGGTGCTCTGTTCGAAGAAGAAGAAAGATGAGCAAGCACATTATCCGCAATATGCAAGAAGGGAGAGCGAGAGCGGCAAGCCTGAAAGGAAATAAATAGATCTCATCATTTTCTTCCATCATAGCTGTTTGGTCGTTGTCAGTGCCCATAATTGTTTATACTTATCAACACTCCAGAGACGAACAAGTATCGATTTATTTTGCCCTTTTGCCACTGTCATTTGGCAGCTTTTGCTTAGTCCCAACCTGCTTCTCCTCTTTCCATTTTCTCTCTCTCTCGACCAGTAAAAGTTGTCTAGTATTATTATCATTATCATCAGCAGCAGCAGCAACGGTTGATTCGTGCAATAGGTTCATGTGAGCGCGTCTGCTGGTGTTATTGCAACTGATCACTTGGCAAGAACGCATGCAAATACTGTTTATCATACATATACACATACAGAGGGAAAAGGGAAAGGGAAACATATAAAATGAGAGAGAGAGAAGGAGAAATGTTCGTTGATTGACGACTCGTGTGTGTCGAACACGTACAATAACCGATGATGACGAGTCAAAAAAATTAACTTGTACACATCACATCTTATCGACGTGCTTTCCTATCACGATACACAACCTGTATAACGATGATGAGCATCTGTAACTAAAGAGAAAATGAATGGTTTGCGTTACAATACTACGTGAGAATTTTTTGAGTGATATACCAGCCTGCAACTACTCATGTGAATTGTCTTTCATCTCGATTGCAACGACTCGTTTAATGGCAATGATTCTTCCTTCATTGGAGTTCATCATAATTTCTCTTCTTTTTTATTTATATAAAATTCCCAGCGGAACGACAACTTCCTTCTTATTTCTCTCCCGTTTTTCTCCTTCGCTATTTGATGTTAACCAATCGTAGGTTCAGGATGAATGATAATTTTTTCGATTTCTTATTTCAAATTACTTCAATGAGCAGTTAGCCGAATAGAACTGCTTTGATGATGTACTTATTGTTCAATCGATATTGCCTTTTTGATTATACGATTGATAATGGATTGTTGCCAGAATGAAGAATGTACGCCTGGAATAGAATGAGAATGAATAGATCTATTTAGCACGTGGAACAGTAGCTATGTCTGAGAGGAAGAACGTATGTGTGCCCGAGAAAAGGAGAGTGGCGCCTTTCTAATTATCATTTGACATATAGCACAATCGTCGAGTAGAAACAAAATGGGACATTGGGCTTGATGATGACAAGCGTCATCACTTTTACTATCATCGAATAAGCTGTTGTTGTAATTTCATTGGCATAGAAGTTAGTGTAAACATTTTGTCTTTCAACACTTGTCTTGTCGTCGCCGTGGTAGCCTGGCTTTCATATGCTCGTTTTGTTAGGATAAAGAACATAAGACAAAAAAATCGTTGTTGAGTAGCTAACATTTACATCTAGCGATATGCGAAAGTCAGAGGAAAGGGCATTATACATAATCATCGTTGAAATCATGGATAATTATTTTGAAAATCCAATTCAATAATAGATTGGACGAATACATCGCTCGTACTGAATATCCAGGACCTGGCTCTCTTAGAATGCAATATGATCAATTTAGTCGATCTGAAAACCTTCAAGACATGTTAATTTAAGAGACACATTTCATGCGTGCTTGATTTGATATTTAGTTTCTTTCTTTCTTTCTATTCGACATGGAGACATGTATATCGGCACAAAGAGACCGATGACATTGCTTGTTCTTCTGCTCGTCCTAGTTAGTTTTCCTAATATATATATATGCGTATCTATTCTAAAAGGTCTATGTCTATCAAGCAGAAAGGTGCATATTGGCGTGAAAAATGACTTTCTAATGGCACTCCCACCACACCAGCTTAGCATCAGCAATAACTAAGCAGGCGTGGATTTGTTCTGCACATACACATAATAATTTCGTACACAATTTTCTTGACATTGCTTGCCGCTCGGTCTCGATTAATCATTTTTTTTTGTTTCACTTACAACGGAGACGAGTTCTCCATATGGATAAAAACAAAGTCAAAAGAAAAGAAAAGAGAAGAGAAGAGCGGATCTGTCCAAATGTGTATTTGATGCTTTAAATCTGCACAGAAATGAGCAACATCTCTCAACAGGTGGCTCTTCTCCAAACAAATATTCGTATATACATATACAGAGCGGTTACCTAAGCAAAACTCGTGCATACATTGCTCTGACGGGATAAAAAGTGAACGGTCGTCATCTGAAATGTAAACACATCAATTCATCATTCGTCCATCAAGATGATACATTCTCTTGACTGCTGCTTATGCTGTCCTTCATAATTTGCAAAGAAGAAAGCGCTTGATTCCAACATGGAATCGAAGATCTTGAAATAACAACTATTTCCATCTTTTCTCTCTCTCTCTCTCTTTTAAATCAAATCGAGGCGTTTTCTCATCAGTACATTGCGATCTTTCAATTTTTTTTTCATTCCACCCCGGAAGACCTACTACTAATTAAATGTATATGAAAAGAAAAACACCAATCGCAGAACATGGTCTTGTTATCACCTCCGATTGATCTTTCAAGTCAATGCACCGCATGCATGTAGAGATATCTCTGTGTGCGTGTGTATATGTATATGCTTGAACAAATTCTACTTGGAAATAACATCGAGGACAGTCAGCAGAAGCACCAGCAATGTATTTCGATGTTAATGATAAGTTGATGAGAAAAAGAAAAGAAATTAGTACTAGTTCATCCAGTAACAGGCATACCATGGTCGTTATCTAATGAATATGGGTGTAGAATGTCGGCTAATTATATTCTAAGATTTTCACAGATTGAACAAAGGCGAATACATAGATCAAAAGAAGAGGAATGAGTTGTTTCTTTTCTGTTCATCATCATCAGCGAAGTAACACCAGCGTCATCACAGATAACATCTTCTCGTTTGGAAAGAAAAATTCATTTAAGCTCAGCTTTGTTTCATGTTGATACAAATCGGTAGCGGCAGAATGTTGTTCATTGGATTTGTTTTTCAGTGCCGACGCACGCGTGTGTGTCGAGATGTCTTATCAGATCGGACATTGATGATGACGAACTTTTCAAGACACAAGAGATTTACAATTGATCTATTCGTGTGCGACTGTACAAATATGAGAACATGATCAGATTTCTTTTTCGAAAGAAAAATATAAACAAATCATTTATGCATTGATTCGTATTGGATGGAAATTTTCAATTTCGAAAAGAGTCTCGCGAGATGAAAGCAATAATTAATTACAATTGGAAAAGGAAAAGTTGAAAATTAGAATCTTATTATCCGCGAGAGCTGAAATGAATTCATTAAAAACATTCGAAGTAAACCACGGGTAAATTGATCACGTGTTACCAGCATGATATCGGATTTGAACATGCGTAATAACAAAGAAAAGAGTTTTCCCCAGAAAATTGACGACAATTAACAAATCCGTATTAAAAACGCCTTTCGATTACAAATGAAAGGTTCTAGACTACAATTTTCCGAGAAATTAGAAGTTGGAAGTATATTCTCAACAAGACTTTTCAATAAAGATTTTAGCCTTGTATCAACATACTACATAAGAAATCTCGATTAATCAAGTGCTTTAATTTGCGTGGATTATAATCTTTTCGTGAAACACCGACATACGCCAGAGAGTGCATTTGACCTATTGCCTTAAAACAAAATATGTCGTGGCTGTTACAAGTGAAATTTTGGCTGTTACTTACTCTAGCGATTCCATCAACGATTTGTTCGATCTTAGTTTTCATTTATTTTTTTCGACGATGGAACAGGCTTACACTCGATCATCATTTGACATTAATTCTCGTGACAGTGTGTTTTATCCAACTGACAACGAATTTTCCGTTTATTATAATTTATAATCATTTTAACTGGGTTGTTCCAACGACGGATAGCTTTTGTCTTTGGTGGAATTGGTGGGAGTACGGATTGAACGGAGTTTTGCTATTTGCGATGGCTTGGGGATCTATTGAACGGCATTTACTGGTATTTCATCGAGGAATGATGATAACGCGAAAACAGCGAATCTTGTTTCATTTATTACCAATATCACTTGCTTGTCTATACCCACTTTTGTTATATTTCATTGTGGTTATATTAAATCCCTGTCAAAACTATTGGCATTACAATGAGGTAAAGTTTTTCTTTTCTCTCTCAATTGAAATAGCAGTGTTTTTTTAATAAAAAGGTCTTTTGCGGAATACCATGTTATCTAATAGATTATCCAATACTTGCAACTTATGATTTCATTGCCGACATTGTATTTCCAGTTCTAGTGATTGCTTCGGCTAATGTAAGTCTTATCATTCGGGTTGTTTTGCAAAAACGGCAACATAACGTAGCATGGCGTCGACAACGTAAATTAACTCGGCAACTTATTGGCATAGCTATCATTTATATACTGTTTTGGTTTCCATTGACATTAGGTGGACTCGTTTTAACATTCACGTCGTCATCGGATTTGTTATCCATTCAAGTAAATTATTTCTTTTTCTTCGTTCATTTTATACCCGGTTTATTACCATTTACTTCGATCACTTCGTTATCTGATTTCAAGAAAACCGTTTTTGGAAAACAAGGCACAATAGTTACACCTTTTACACTTTAAGTACTTGACGAACTTTAGATTTTCTTTTCAATCATTCTAGTTAAGCAACATCTTTACAAGAATGTTGTTCCCACCAGTGTTACCGGATGCTGTGTCCTCATTTTAATGAGTGCATTATTAAAAAGACCCTTATCTTTGCTAATTGAATAAAAGTTAGTTTGTCATAACCTAGATATCTAGATTTTAATCCAGTTTAAGAATGAGTTCAATCATTTTAACTAATACAAAGAATTCCTGTATAATATAATTGGAACGTCATCGCACAATACGAAATACCAGAGCATGACAAGAAAGAACAGAATGTTTGAAACACATACGTATAATCAGTAGTTCAAACCTGCCAAAAGAGAAGTTGAAAAGAATTTTTAACAGTGCAGTACGAAAAAGAAAAGAGACAATATCTCGATGAGATAAATTATGACAATAAAAAGACATTTGATCTAAGTATCCATGTGTATTGTTACGATGGCGTATCATCTGTTGGTTGCGAATCGATCATAGGTAGCCAAAATAACTGAAAAGAGATCAGAATGATAAAATAAGAGAGATACAGATTTTGGAAATGTGACAAACCATATTTGTATGAGCTGTTGCAAACATGAGAAAGGCAGGATTGAATTGAATACATTGGATAGCACCAGTATGTTCCGTCTAAATGATTCAAAGATTCGCTTTTATAGAAGAAATCTATATAGACAACAACGAACTTGTTTCTCAATAACTTTGTCACCGCTTTCTGCTTTGTGGATTAGGATACGGTTATCACCCGAACCTGAAATAAACATAAGTTGATTTTATTGTCGTGCTGATGAGACTCGAAATACACACCACATAAAATATAACTTGAATCAGGGCTAAAGCAGCACTGCAATGGTTCGTGTCGATCATTTGCAATATTCTGAGGAAAATTCAAATAAATAAAACCAATCTACTCAACGAAATTCACTTACAGTAAACTTATGTATAGGCAAACCTTGAAAAGCTTCAATCAAATGTAAGTTGGTACCATTGGTGGCAATCGAAATCATCTTTCCATCTGGGCTAAATTTCAAATGTGTCCATTGTTCAGTTGGAAGTGCGGAGTCTGTCGTTGTTTTGTCATTATTATCCATCATTTCCAATGGTCGGAATGTCGTGAATGGTCCCTGAAAAAAGAAGATCATATTTTTATTTTGATCTTCCATTTTACTACCTGCCGGTAAGTTTGCATACTTTATCAAAATGGCGAATATCGTAGAGTTTTATCTGAGATGACTGAATACCAACTGCGAAGACCACGCCTGAAGGTATCGAGAAATGAAAGATGATGATGACTTGTCTGCGTAGGATTGAATTACCTTCGGGATCGAAATTCGCTACAGGACGGCTATGCGGTCCAGCTGCTGCTTGCACGTTGAGAAGACCCTAGATATTGTAAAAGAAGAATATAAAGAATAGTTTTCAGAAGTAGTCGTCCTTACTTGTGAGGTTGGAATTCGTACATCCCAAAGGCGTAATGTATTATCGACTGAAGATGTGAGAAATGTTTCTTCTGTTGGACAAATACTCAAACTCACAACACTGAAAAGAACACGAAATCATTTGTATTGGACTTCTACGAAGAGTATCTAGTTATCAAATCATGTCATTTACCGTTTCGTATGTCCTGAATAGTATCGAATATATTTGTTTCCTTCCAATTGTAATAATCGAACGGAATCTATTACAAAACAATCAATGTAAGTATGGCCTATCGATTGAAAGACACAGACCATCGACCTTCGTCGAGCCATGAAGCACTTGTTCAGTTCCATGGATGAAATGAATAAGATCAACTCCATACTTTTTACTGAATAATGTTCGTTTTGTTCTGAACAAAAATCATTGCAAATGATATTCGATATCGATTCTTGGTCAAGAAAGTTCCACATACTCTCCTTCTTTACAATCGTAAATTACAATGGAATCATCATCACTCGATGAAATCAAGGTTTCGCCGTCAAGTGAGAAATTCATCGCATTTATACGATCTTTATTCACATTGAACGATTTCGCTACATTGAATTGTTTCATCGTATCTTGAGTAAATTTGATTTCTGACGCCATCTAAAATAAAAGTTCAAAGAGTTTCATTCCTGAATTCCAAATGTCAAGCACAAAAGTGTGACTTAGAAGTCACGTCGTTTTCTATAGGCGCTGTCATGAGTGCTGAAACTAGAAGGTTCACTTAATGTTTAATTGAAGGCTATGTGAAAGGAATATACTGTAGATTTTATTCTATCAAGTTGGCAAGTTATCAAAACGAAAAGAGTAAATCACAAAATATGATTAAATCACTGTGAATAAAACGATCGAAACGCTTAAAATTTATTTCCTCCTTGATGAAATAACCAGTATGGAAGTTTCAAAAAGCCAGGAATCCATCCAGCTAACCAACGTAAAGCAGGTGCTTGTCGAACAAGAAAGCTAAATGAACGAATATTCACTGCAGGTTGACCTAAACATTTGATAAACATGTAAGAGCGTTTGATTCACTGATGACCTACCATCTGAATCGACAATACTATGAGCATCTCCATAGTCAGCGGTCAATACTATTTTTCCTGAATAATCCATTACCGATGGATCTATTCAAGAGAAACCCAATGAATTTCGAAAAACTGGTGAGAATAACACGAACTTTGTGCTAAATGAGCGATGATGCGACCGGCATATTCTGCTGTTTCTGGTTTACCATACTTTTCTAACATTTTGCGAAACTGAAACGGAGATAATCAAATAATCTATTGTGAGAAATAGTATTCGGGTGCGGTACATACGCCAACTGAATTTTCTGATGCTTGAATTGTTTCTGTAAAGACTGCACCGGGCCAAAGTGAAATCGAAGCTACGTTATGTTTTCTCAATTCTGTTCCTGTATCTGCTGCCATTCGATCACACTAAAATATTCCGAAGATTATTAAACCATCTAAGAATAACGTATAGAAACTGACAGCAGCTTTTCCAATTCCGTATGGAACGTTAAACAAATAACGTAAACCACCGGCTGATGAAATCACAACGATAAGACCTTGTTTTCGAGGTACCATCAAGCGAGCAGCATGAACAGTACAATAATAATGATTACTAGAATGAAAATAGAAAGACTTATCATCGAACTAAGTATGGATTTCGAAACCATACCGTAGACCGACATTATTAATATCGTCGAACAAGCTTGGCTCAACTTCCCAAAACGATTTACCCGATGAAGCTAATATTGGCTAAGCAGAAGAAAAGTAGAAGCTCAAAATCAATAATCTACTACATACTTCCACTCCTTTGTAAGCGTTATTGACTAGAATATCAAGTCGACCATCTTGTTCTTTGGCAATTCGTTTGAAAAGTTCTTCAACTTCATCCATATTCTCGTGATCAACACGCACTGGTATGCATTTACCGCCGCGTTGTCGAATCTAAATACAAAGTATCCTCCTTTACACGTAGTGAAATTCCTTGTATCTTTACGGCTTCGGCTGTTTCTTCCAAACTACCACTTTTACCATCGCTCGACTTCATTGTTCGACCTCAATAGAATGCACGATATCTGTTCACTCCGTAGATTGACTACAATAGTGCCTACCTGTCACATAAACGAGCGCTCCAGCTGCTCCTAATTCAACGGCAATACCTTTGCCAATACCTCGTGTTCCACCTGTCACAAGTGCTACTCGACCAGCTAAAGAAACCGTCGCCATCTGAAATAGAATATTATACTTTTGCTGTCGCTGTCTTTGTTTTCTTTAAAGCTGTCTAATCATCATATGTACATCTGAATCCAATGAAAAAAAAAGAACGCATGAAAAATAGATAGATATTTCTATATAAGTGTAGAGACGCATGGTTAATGAACAAAAGTATCATCATATATACACTTAATACAAAATGATAAAGAGAGAGGAAGGGAAAATCGAAAGATCAATCGCGTTCGTTAAAAAAACTTATTGAAGCAATGTAACCATTGGACATGACTTCAAAGATCATGTCATCGTTAACTAGATGACAGAATGTTGGTCCAAATGGATTTGTTGTATTTGTTGATGATGAACGATGAAGAATAGCAGGTGGATTTCGATTTTCAAAGATTTCTTGTATAGCTGGCCACTAAAGAATTCAACAAGATTTGCATAACAAACAACCAAAAGAATATTTCTTACTCGTGTAGATGGTGTAACCACGATTTCTTTTCCTGTCACATGATTTCGTACAGTTAATTCAAAATTGCACGGGAAATAACTGAAAAACATCGGATAAATATCAGAATAGAAAACGTGCAGTTTTTACCTATCGAAAAGATAATGGCAAGGAAAATTGGTATGTAAAATAAATTTCTTCACTGTATGACTTTGTCCATCAAATAAGATATCCTACAGAAAAGAAATTCAAACTTTTTTAAAAATTCCATCACGCCATAATCAATCGTTTTACCATGCCAAAGTTAACGTAATTGTAGTAGAAATCAGATTTATCCTGCGAGCGTTGATTTCCAGAGTTTGTTGGTGATGGACTATGAATTTTTATCTTATCATCCGTCTTGTAATACACACTATTAGGACTTCCGATAACGGAAAGAACATCCTGTAGAAATCCAACATGATTGAATTCGAGATAAGGATCTTTTTGCTAATTTACCTGACAAGTATCATCAAAATGAACAGTTGCATCAAGATAATCAATATGATCATCGGGATCATACGTTTTCGGTGCATGACCTAGACAAAACAGCGTGATTGAATGATTGTCCATGACACAAATTTACTTTGCATACCTTCTACCATCAAGCGACATGTTAATCCGATAGTCTTTTGATTCTCTATCAAATTTGATAGTCTATCAAGAAATACCGATCGGTTAAAGCAATTAACTGGCAATGGTGGAACACTGACAATATATCAAAGAACATGAAGTATTGGCAAATTGTTGCGATAGTGAACAAACCTGAATTCTAATGGAACATTTCCGTAATAGATGTATATTTTCGAAACAACGGGCGATTGACCCGGTGGAAATTGAAGAGAATGAAGACCATGCATTGATTTTGTCTACAAAGAAAGATATCATTATCAATGATGTTAGTGTGAGGGTGTGGGTGGATCAGATACTTCAACTTGTGGACCAATTTGATTGAAAAAGAATGTCAAGCCAGGAAAATGCATTAGAAATGATTGACTTTCGCGGTTATAATCTAGTTTACAAAACAAATCAATCGAAATGCAACAAGAAAACATGACAGTTTCTTCTACTGACCACCGGGTCTTGTCGGTCCAAAAATTTCATTGATATTTTCAATCGTTGGTACGATTTGAGGACTGTTGAAGCAATTGCCACTAGAAGAATTTGACAGAAGATTCAATCAAACGATTATGGTTATTACTTACAAGTATTTCAGTTTCACCTTCTTCAAATCATATAATTCGATAAGCTATTAATAGGAAGTAAGTTCAGAATATCAAAACGTAAACTTTGTGCTTTATCTTTACTTTTAATCGCTGAGTAACTGAATCAAAATGAAGTAGAATGCTGTCGTTTGATAGATTCAATGTATAATCAGCACTTAATGGATCCTGACACAACGAAAAACAACTTAATAATAAAACTGATTCTATATCTTGCATATTCGTTACTTTGTCATTGTAAACCAAAGTCACTGACTTGATTTGATCGTCATTTTGCTTAAGCAACTTGATGACTTGATGTAGAGACATGCCTGAAAGATTGTATGACAATAGAACCCAATTGCTTCTTGCGATTTCACCTACCTAGAACAATCTCCCATTTGGTTGTATGAATCGAACGTTGTTGTGTTATTTCAACTTCAAGCATTCTTGTTCTTTTTATTTCTGATGTTGAATTCGTTAAGATCTTATTGTTTTATAGAATAAAGAAAAAACAAAATAGCACGTGTGCTGCTGGATGACTTTATCTGAAAATATTCTATCGAATCAGATCAATGATAGATGTCGCGCGAGTCTTCTCTCCAATTCTCTATCCACTCTACATATTTTACTGGCCAACAATTAAATCAGAGTGCAGCAATTATATGCAACTAAATACTTTTTCTATCGAACTACTTGCTATTCATTGTAAAAGCTCCTTTCTTTCCTCTTTGAAATACTCGGTAATCTAATGTGTCGAGTACGTCGATACAAACACTCGTAAAAATACAGCTTCGTTTATCATCACACAGGCGATCGGTAAAATCGTGTTTTTGCTATACCAGTAAACATATTATGATGAAGCTCATTTCAATTGAAACAATAATTTATAATTGAAATTTTGCATCTAGATAATCTGATGAATCGATATGTTTCCATCAAATTGCAATGGACATCGATTCTTTCTTTGCATTAACATCATAAGCTAACGAAGATGTATATATCACATGTTTGCAAATAGTTTTGAGTACTAAACCATCCGTGTACTATCATCAATCAACTCTTGCTAGGGTATCTCATATGAATAATTCATATAGTATAATGAAATGAAAATTTTCATGTTGATTTCTAGATAAAACATTGTGTATATACAAATGATCTGTCTGTCCATAGATTGGTCTCTCGCTATAGTTTTGTCCCAGTAGACTCATAACCTCCCGACGTATTCTCAATTGTTGATAGTAGAACTTAGTATTATTTCTCTATCAAACAGTTCATTTTTTGTTATTTTTTCATTCTTTTAACACATTTTCCACTAGGTATACATACGTATTCATACGCATGCACATTCATTAGTAGCCCTATCAGTCTCTTTCACAATAGCGACAACCACTAAATAGGTTAGAAGAGCGGTCTGTCTAGACAGATGCGCACTCGTTCATATGCACATCGACAAACCATCAACATTGGGTAGCCAGTCATTTCTTATGTATATTTAGTTCTTCTCTTTTCTCTTTTTCTTCGATGGTCTTATTTGATAATTCTTCGTCAATTGACCAACAACCAATACTCCTCGGTCATTCTCTTGCGTGTGCACAAGCCAGACATCGATGCAAATGAACGAGAACGAGAGAAAAAAGAGAGAAAAGTTTTGAGTAATACAAAAAAAAAAGAAAGAAAGAAAAAAAAGAGACTGACGCCGACAAGACAAGCTGGTCAGTCGTTCGTTATGTAGTTCATGGTGAAGTGGGCATATGGAGGAAGCTGGTTATGTTATGTCTATGGATTGGTTTTGGCGAAAGGATATTCATGAAATGCCAAAGATGATTTAATTAACCAAAAGAAAAGGTATTGTTAAATGAAATTATCGATGCCTGATTGTCTATCAAGAGTCGAGTGATTTTCTCAACTAAAGATACGTTTTAGTGCAAGCTGAGATATTCCAAAGAATGAAAACGGATTTTTATGAATGAAATTTCTTTGTTTTCTAGCCAAACAACGACTCACACCATCGTGTTCAATATTGGCTAACTCTCATCTTATCACCTGATCAAGATAAACAATGGTAACAGCAGTCGTCTACAAATATTGATCATCAATCATGAAATTTGCACAAAAAACATATTTCTTTCTTATCAACATTCTATCATAATGATAATTCTTATCGTAGAATCTTTACGTTCGTTTAATCTTTCTGTGGAATTCTGATTTCTTTTTGTTTGCTCTTTCTCTGTCTTGACTTTTATTGTACATGTTTGTGCGTGGAACTTGTCTTTTCTTCTCAAATCTGACGATGAACAGCGCGAGGTCCACAACAGTGATAATACATATATACAAAATCGGCGCTGTTGTTTATGTGTATGTGTGTTCATTATTTACTCTTATCAAATGTGTTTTCTTCTTCGTCTTTATGTTTGCTGTCATTAGCTTATCAATTTGGGTAGAAGATTATTTTAGAAAAAATAATGCTTTTTCGTTGTTTTATCTGCTGTAAATCGCTCATAACGTAACTTTACTTAGCTCACAAAGAAATTGTATCCATATAAGTCAGAGTAGTGAATGAAAAAAGAAATTACCAAGTGATTGCTGTCAACATGTGTCTTAATAATATAAAAAACGTCAGTCATATTCAAATGTGAATCTACACGGTTACCTCGGATACGTATGTACATAGACGTAGAATACAATGGAAAAGATGTGAGGGGCATTGACGGGTGCCATACATGTCGTGATGCTATATTAAGGATAATCCCAATACCCATGATTATAGCTGGAAGTTGTATTTCCACAACGCATTGGACCACCACCGTATGACGATCCATAGTTTTGACCGAAATCTATGGCAGATGGCCCAGCGAAGGCTCCAAAAGCTAAATAATTACGTATATATTCACATCGAAAATATATCATAAGATGATTATTTACGATTATTGAAATCGTCAACCGGTGCATCAAGTTTGTTCATAAATCCTGAGTCGTCAAATAGCGGCATATGACTTTCACAAGGTCTTCTAATGTTACTATAAGGTACTGGTCGATTATAATAAGATCTATAGCTATTGCCACCAAAATTCGGTTCACCATTCCCAGAAACCATATCAAGATTCCTGTTTGATGAATAAGCAAACGAGTCACCATGGCGAGTTTCATTTAGATCAGCTGTAAATGGAGTTTGCTTTCTAGGTACTGCTTTCTCAACACTGACAATATTTCCTTTGATAACATGCTTTTTCTCCAAAATAATTTTGTCTACTGGGTCATAACTATCAAAATGTCAAGAAATACACACTGAACAACTCTGACAACAAAAATCTTACTCGTCGAACTCCACAAACCCGAAGCCGCGTAGTTTCCCTTCACCTGTTTTCTTCAATTGAGCATCGATAATATTTCCATACTATAATTAAAAGATATTATAAACATCCGCTGGAAATCTGAGCATACTTTTGCAAAGTATTCATTAAGATCATGCTCACTAATGGATGCATCGCGAATATTGCTTACGAATAATCGTTTGGACGTTATGGTTGTTTCTGATTTTTTCATTATCAGTTTTGGTATCGCTCGTTTTGCTACAATTTCACGCGAGTCAATCCGATGTGGACGAGCAGCCATAAACTGATCGACTGTTTTCGATGAAGTATAAGTAACATAACCAAACCCTAGTACAAGCGATCAAATCATTGGCCGAAAAAGTGAAGAACAACAATTCTGTACCTCGAGATCGACCTCGTCGATCACGAACTATAAAGAAATCCTATATCGGAGAAAGATATTTAGCTTGTTTTCGATATTTGAACATCAGGATTGAAGATTCGTTTTAAAATAAAACTCAGTTACTTACCGAGACTTCTCCAAATTGTGACAAATAACTTAGACATGTTTCATGAGTAATTTTAAATGAAAGATTGTTAATAAAAATCTTCCGATGAGATTCGGGTTCTAAATGATTCGGACAACTGATTCTATCTGTCGCTTTTTGCACCAGTTCTTCATGGTTATCAACCAAAGCCTTGTTTAGCATTATTTCATTCGACATACTATTATCACTTTTTCTATCAACAATCGCTTGGTAATCTAAATAATTTGTATATCAAAAAATAATGATTAATTCTCTGAAGACATTTTCATAGCCGTGTTCAATTTAATAAGTAAACAAAAAATGACACATCTGTATCTGAAGTATAGGTTTTTATTAGACAATATTCTACTAGGGATATTTATGTATCTACAAATAAAAAATAGAGACATTATTGCATTTTAATTAATCTAGTCGTCCATGAGTATCATAATAGTCTATACAAGCCAAAAAATCAAGTAGTGTTATGTGTTTTATACGATTATTATCAAGAAGAACGTCTGGTACTGTCGTTTCGTAGATAATGTAATTGATCGGTGATGAATTATTTGCATTGATTTCATTGTCACTATCGATTCGGTGGAGCTTCGGTTCACGTTTAAGTAGTGTTGCGCTAGAAATTTTAATCAAGTCAGCTATATCTTCTTTTTTGTACGTATGAAATTGACCATAGAGATAAAATTCACATTTGTCAAAAAGAAGAGTTTCCTGCAAATACAAAAGATAAAACAGCTTTCGGTAGGTCGCTTTCCATTGACTTCTTACGTTTTGCTCATGTTTCAATCGACTTGCATGTGATCCATTCGAAGTTGGTTCGATCTGTGAACCAGTTATTTCGTATTCACTTTCACTAATCCATTGTTTTTGTTTAATACATTCATCAATCCCTGATTGATAAAAAAAATCCAACTCAATGAAAGCAATCCGAAAATATGTCTCTTCATATTTACATTTTTCCGAAACGATCCATTTGCCCAGAACAATCCCACGAAGATAATTTATCGTCCGAAAGGCAATGTTGTCCTGTTCACCACATGCAACAATATGTGTCACTAGAACAAAACGCAAAACTACCAAATCAATAAATATGCCCGTTCAAACCATTATTTTCCACATTTCTCGCTGTTGTTACACATTTACGACCAAAGATCGTTTGCACAGATTTAATTAAAGATTCTTTCCGTGCTTTATCAAAACCAGTAAAAAAGAGAACGTTCGATGATGATGTTGTTCGAGCTCGACGTCGAGCAGGTGGAGCAATCGGTGCATCATTGTGTGAAGGTTTTGTACATTGAGTTTTTTCGAATAAAGATGAAAGCTTAAGATCGGCTGCAAGATCAATGGCACTTTTACCATTTTTATCTCTGAATTATTCAATCAATACGAAAAAGAAGATACATTCGTTTCAACATACTTTATATGTGGATCAGCACCATTTTCAAGTAAAAATTTAATAAGAAATTCGTTAACAGGTTCATTTAAAAGCGCTTCATGCAAAACAGTCATTCGTTCGCTACCACCCTGAACATTGATATTGGCATTATGTGCAAGTAATAACTTCATTAATGGAAGATCACACATCGAACTTGCCTGAAATGAAAAATTCTCGACTGGTTTTTTATTGAAAAGAAAAACTAGAGAACTCTACCTCATGCATTGGTGTCCAAGAATTGTGATCGATGGTATTGACTGAATGTCCTTCTTCAATCAGTTGTTTGACACGATTTGTATCCGCTTTTTTCACTGCTTGATGTAATAGTGATTCGCCTTTATCGTTGCGTACGTCATGCGAAGACTTATTTGATGAAAGAGTTTTCTTACGAATAGCTGCTGGCTTTTCCTAAATAATCATCGAACAGTGTACAGCATGGCAAACAAATCAAGTCTTACATCGGTTTCTTCGTCTTTCTTAACCTTTTTCGCACTTTTATTTGGTTCATTTGATTTTGACTCATCTGCTGTTTGTTGAACTTTTCGTGTCAAACGGAGTGATTTGGCTTGTTTCTCATCACCATCGTTGCTTAGTTTCTTTCGAACAGGAGTCGTTCCTTTTTTTACTACAGTTGGACTGATGACTGATAATGGCGCATCAATATCTTCAGTAGTTTTGGTCCGTTTCGGGGGAGATTCATTTTCTGGTGTTTTAATACTAACTGACCGTTTGGATGCGTTTGAACCACGAACAGTCTTCCGACGAACAGCAGTCTCTTCAATTTCAGGTGTGGTAGATTGGTTTTCTTTCTCTTCCTCATCACTTTCGTTGTGGAGAATATTTAAATTCTTTTTCTTTATAATAATTTTCTTTTTCAAATCATTGACTGGTGCAATTTGATTAGTTTCACGAATTGTCGAGCGTAGTAGGTTCAAACATGTTAACACTCCTTCTTTTATTGCTTCCTTCTTCTGTTCAATGTGTTCTTTCGGTTCATTCGGTGAATCGCCTACAATCGTCAACAAATCGGATACAACATCTTCCATTAAAAAAGAAGGATTTTCCGTACTTAAATCATACAACGTGCGAAATGTTCGGTTGAGCAATGCCAAAACTTTATTGCATTTGATATTCGGTTGAATCAACGAGAGATAAGGTATTTTTCCACTGGAATATTGTTTTTCCGCACATGTGCTTAAACAGAATGAGCGTAGATCGAGTAAAGCTCACAAATTATCCGATATACATACAGACAAACGATAGGTTCTAGACCATTGATCGTCACAATATCTCGCGGAAGTGTATTACTGCAACAAAAGAGATAGATTCAAAAGTTTAGCAAAGGAATTTATGCATATCAAACTGACCATGATGTACACAAAAGTAGTTTGCAGCATTGTTCAGTACAGTTCAAAATTGATACGAGATCATTTTCATCCATAATAAACAGACTTGAAATAGAATGTGTGATTCGAGATGTCAACGTAAAAATATGTATGTTGTATTGTTTGATATTAACAGATCTTCGTCTTTTCAAACGTAAAGAAAGAAACAAAAGAATTGTTTCAGCAAATACGATTTGTTTGTGACGTATTATTCAACGTAATCAAATAATCATATTGTGCGAGGAAAATGAGTCGAGCGCAGACTCAACACGAAGTTTCGCGATTAGGATAGCATTCCGTCGTCAAGCGGTAAATATTCAAAATTTTAATATTTGTCGAATTTGGGTGACATCTATCAGCTAAAAATCACCGTATAAATAATGCTTTTTGAAAACTGCACAAGTTTTGCATAATTGTAATAGATCCTCAAATTCGTTTTACTGCACTTAATCAACAGTTTCTTTGAAGACATTTTGTCTTGCATCACGAATAACAAACGCTTGTTAATTAACGATGATAAACAGCTAATCATCACAACAGATTGTAACCGATCGATAAGCGTGTCAATATTCACTCTAAGAAAATGTTTAGTTCCGCTAATACACAACCAACCTGTCATTGTGTAAACTACATTCGAAATTCGAAGATCTTTCTTCTTGTTTTTTTTATTAAACACGAAACAGAAAGCTAACGGAATAGTCTATCTATACACATAGAGGAGGATGTCAAGGATTACTGTTCGAATAGAAAGAATTATAAGACAAAAGAGTTCATGATTAGATTAGACGATCCAGACAAGTAATTGTTCAATAGAGGAAAGTCCGCGACGGATTTTTAGATTTGTCTGATTTTGACAGCGAACCAATGTTGTTGTATGGTGATGGGAGACGTGTTTTTGTTCGGGTTTGTTTTGATTCATCGATGCAAAGGCACGTTGTCGACAAAGCTCGCAGGCAATAAATGGTCGTGTTCGTCTTTGTTTTGCGAATATGGGTGTTGAACAACGTGGACTTCGCGGAGAAGTCGCCGAAAAGTACGACGATGTCGAAACGGGATGAACTATAAGGAAAAAAATTCTAAAGTTAATGTATGTTTTCTTATTGATTTTTCTTTCCGACAACTTAAATCTAAACGATCAATTTGAAGTGCAGAGGAAAAGGGCGGATTATTGTATCATCACTTGAAAGAAGAACAATCCGACAGGCAAACAGTGAACAATCTGTAAACAAAAGTCAATTCAAACTTTTGTTCATCGTGCAGGCGAGACAGAAAACTTTTATTCAATTAGGNATGGATGTGATACGGAAATTACGTGCAATTATGTATCAATCTTTGATTTTCGTAGAGATAGCAAGAACAAACACAAGTTTTATGTCTGAATTGTGTGCACAGATTTTATATGAAATCATGATGTAAGGAAAGCGAAAGATAAAATTGCAGTAAAGAAAAATGTTGATGTCTGATAAACTCATTTTCAAGAAGATGCGGAATCGGTATATTAAAATCAGAGATGTCAACGTTCTGCTGATGATTAAATAGCAATTGCAAAGAAGGTCCCACAGACATTGGCAGTTGAAATGGATTGAGTTTGTATGAATCTGATTGTTCGTTGATGTGAATGAAATATTATTATCAATATCAGCGATTATTTCATGTCTAAGCTCGTATTCTTTTCCTTTGCAAATAATGAAAAAAAAAGCGAATTTCTACCACGCAAATGAAGTATTACACGTTCGTATGTGATTCACTGTTTGATGAGAAATCCAAACATCTGCCAGTACTATATAAATATCCCTCATCGATGTTTCTTACTTTTTTGTCTAACTGATAATAAGCTCACAACATGATCAGAAGTATCTTAATCGTTCTTTTCATTATTTATTCAATCAACTCGAATCCAGTAGAACGTGATGGTAACAAGAAATCTTTTCGAAACAGAGATATCAATTGTTTCATTTCATAGGAAACGAAGTATGTGAATTGAAAGGTTTTTTTGTAACTAAGAATAAGTACGGTTGGGCAAAGCGCGGAAATCAAATCATATGCACCTGCCCAGATGGACAATATACAATTGATAAACCTTGCCGTTTGTTATCTAGTTTTTCTCTCTCTCTCGTTTCACTTTGAATCATATTTTGCTGTGAATAGGTATATGCGATAGAGAAGATATTTGCGGGGAAAACTCGTTGTGTTCAGAAGAATTAGCAATTTCGGAACCGACAGCACGGTTTATTTGTTTCTGTGCCTCAGGTGGTTATTTACTTGGAGAGAAGTGTCCAGCTGTCACTGGAACTACAACTATAACTCCAACTACGATCGCACCTGTAACAACCACAACAAGCATTGTACAAGCAACAACTACAACCACGGCTGTCGATTTAACTACAACGACAACAACAACTACACAGACGACAACATCAACAACTACGCAGACAATCACGATAACTACACAGACGACGACAACATCAACAACTACACAGACAACGACAAATACCAGCACAGAAACGAGTACAACTCCAGGATGTGCACCTCGATCGAGTAGTTCCCGTCCGTTCATGCAACCAACTATTATAATATTATTAAACCTAATTTATTTTTTCACAAAATGAAAGTCTATATAAAAATTGTTGAATAAATGACACTGAAAGATCCTAAATTACGACAGACGATGTTCATAAAACTATTTCAGATAAAGTTCGTATGTCTGATTGCTGAAAGAGATCCTGATGTATGAGACATTGTACTCAGTGATAAACCAAAAGCTTCCCTCAAAATTAAACGCTTGTTTCTTTATGACACGTCAGCAATGAGCGATTAAAGTGACTTATATTTAAAGCAAAAAATTACTGCTCATCGTTGCCAGGTCCAAATAAAAGTGAATATGTTTTAAGATAAAACAATGCTTAGTATGGATGATATCATCATGTTTATCTGTACATCATGTTTAATAGGAAAAATGAGGAGAAATAAGTTAAAAATTTATACAACTGTTCACACAAAAATGACCACAAAGCTGAAGTAAAACCATGCAGAAATTGCTTTCAGAAAATACATGGTGGTCCACGATCCGGACTTTGATCTTTACATCCTGTATTTCGTAAATAAGGTTCATTGACATCCGACATATCACCTGATCTCGATGATCGACCACGACGTTTCTGCTCCTAGAAGATTACGGAATTGTATATGATCTCCTCTTAGAATTAAAACCTACCTGTACGTAAAGTTGATTATCACGGTCGACCAATGTTTGTAGATATGGCACAATCGGTAGTTGGGCTGTATCTGATTCATTTTCTAGACAAAAGTATTTATTTATTCATTGAATCATCTATATCCATTTGCACGAAAACCTATACCTTGAGTTTGCTTTTCGAATATCAACACATAAGGAGTGGCGGATGGGAAACGTTGAAAATGTGCACAAACACTTTCGTATGATAAATGTTCCACATGTGTATCATTGAATAGCCACCATCCGAGATGATTATTTGTGTTATTTTTATCCGTGAAATCATCATTATTAAACATAACAAATGCATAGTAATGTCCGCTATTCATCGATAGACCATGATGAACAACAATTGCTTTCAAGCGATAGGTTACCGACGTTTCATTAATAGTTAGTAATTGAATAAATTCTGGTAATGTCGTGTGATCAAGACATTTCTCATATTTACCTGTCAAACGATTATGTACAAAACGTTTCAGCAATAAAACAAGATAATTCGGATGTGAAGTTAGAAACATTCGACGTGAACCATCCTCCTTTTTTTCACATTTATCACATGCTAATTGATTTTCATTGATCAGAGGTTCCCATGCGAATGAATGGTCAATAAGTGCCTGTAAATCGAATTTTTTCTCTTGGTCATTCTTTATTAATGATTGTTCATTGAAACCGATCGATAAGTCGTAGAAAAGATCTTCCGATTTCGTCATTGTTAAACAATTTGAACATTTACTAACATGTACACATGTGCCCATAAGATGCTGTTTAACCAGATCGAGGTTTGAGCTAAAGAGAAAGCGTATCCATTAATATCAATGTTAAGTAACGCTCGCCTTGAACGGATAAATGATTACGTACTCGTTCTGGGCCGTTCGGTTCGCTTCTTCATGCAGTGTGTCCAAGAGATGTCGGAGAAATTCTTGACAGTCTTGCTGTTGATTACGTTCGAAGTATGATGGTTTGGCTTGAAGCCAAAACCGTTCCGGTCGGTAATGTGGCCTCTAGAAAAGTTCACATTCTTAAGCATCAAAACTCATTTAGTGTTCTGTACTTGAGAAAGTGTGAGAAAGCCAAATAAACTTTGTAAAGATTTCAGTAGTTCATTGTTCGATGATAGAATATCACAACTAAGAACACATTGCCGAAATCTAGGAATAGAAAACCGTTAGAACAAAACACAAGTTGTGACTTAGAGAAAGATCTTACTTTGTACAAGCATATAGTGCTTGCATGATTGCATTCAAATAACAAGTATTTCCAATGTTGATCAATCCAACTTTATCATGTAGACGAATTGTCATTTCGTTAGAATAGTTCTCGATTGAAGACGATTTGCATTTCATTAGTTGAACATTCTTTGCATAAACAGGATTCAACTTTGGAAGGCTCTGCAAGGAAAAAAGGTTATTAAAACGACAAATCAAGAGAAACATATGTTTTACTTGGAGGAGATTGTTTAGTAGCTCATTGTTCAAAAGATTATCTTCATTATTTAATAAACTTTTCAAGCCGTATCGCACACTTTCAACAAGATTATTCATTTCAACATTATCGATCAAAAAATTTGGATTGTTGATAACCAATTGAAGAATTTCATTTTGTAAAGTACTGGCAAACTAAGATAAAAAAGAGATTACAGAAATAAAATCAGTGATAAATAGGCATTCGCTTACTGTTTGTAAATGAAATGGCTGATTAACGAATATCCAGCATAAGGCTGGTATGACGTTCTGATACGATGAAGGATTACCCAGCATTGATATCAGCTAAGAAAAGAAATTGATAGAAATGACGATTGAGTTGAAACTTTCGAACTTACATCGGAAATAATGGATGATGATGCTGATTGTGCTACTAACATTTCTCGTTCACGTTTGAATAACAGTTTCCAAATCGAAACGAGCCATTGCGATGGTTTAGTTGTTAAACATGGCCATCGAAACACTCGTGCTAAACGATTGAGACAAAGAACCAGTCGATCGTCATCGATCGTCTGAATAGAAAAACAATAAATCGAAATATTTCTAAGAAATTTAAAAGCATTTCCGTACCAAAATAAACGAATCAAGCAGATTTTCGTTTGGACATTCTTGTAATAGATCAATAATGTTCGCTAATGCTGTTGAAGGCTCAGTTGTAACCGTTGAATCCGCTAGACATGTCAGTAAACCACTCGTAACACCATTAACGATATCATTTAATAACTGACTAGATTGTTTGTTATTATCATAACATAATCTTTCAATAGTTGATGATAATTGTTTACAAAATGCTTCAACTTGCTCGATAGAATGATCCAATGTGCGCAAACGGAAGAGTACGAGTTCTACTAGTTTAATGTAGAATATCGTTCGTTGTCCGTCGGTTAATTGACGATTTTTGGTTATTGATAAAAGAATAAAATGTAATGCTTCATTATTTAACTCATGCCTCTCGAAAATAGCTCGTTCTAAGAAGGGTCGACCGATTTCGATTGGTAGACGATCACTTAACAATTGAACAAATGAAATCGACAGATCAATTTGTGAATCAGTAATTAGATGCTCAGCAATGGAGCAAAGACAGTCAGAACTATGACAACATTCCAAACAGACACGACAAAACTGTAAACTTTCGAGATCTGCTTTGGTAGATGTCAATTGACGAACATAGTTTATGATATGATAACAAGGACGATCAGTTATTGCCAATGTTGTCGAGCAAGGAGTTTGAAGGTAGGTTGGACGTATAAGCTCGAATAATTGTTGTTTCTTCAGAAGTGGATGATCACTTTTGATGATGCCAGAAATGATTTGATCCATAATATGGCTATGAATTGACGAAAACAAGAGTATGACAAAGTAATGAAACTGCTAGATGAGACAAGAGCGAGAAGGAGAAGATTATTCAACAGCTGATTGATTTGAGAAAAGGATTTGCTAGTTCGACCGTCCATTTAACAACGAACAGTTAGAGGGCGCTATAGGAAAGCGAACAAGCTGGTTCAAAAAAGAAAACGGCGTTCTGTACTTCTATCGTACATCTGCAAGTTGTCACGATGATTTGAATTAGCCAGGTACTCGTACATACGAAGTCATGTTTATGTCAAATTTGTTGATCTCAATTAGGCGTCTCTGCTCTTTTTCAACGAGTTCAACGAAGTGTTTAGATCGTTTCTTTCCGTTCAATAACATTGTTTTGAGTAGAACCGATAGAATCAAGTTCAAGAGAATGTATATATCTGCTCGAACAAAGTTAGGGTTCAGTTAGCGATGCGATTTTACATTGAACATGGGTCCGTGTAGAATTACTGACATTAGAAAAATTCATTTTTCATGCGCATATGACACCTGATATAAATTATTGTATCAATTGATTTCTTGCATAACGTTTAAAGATTCAATACATATGTCTATTGTCTTCATCTGACTGTGCCGGAAATTTCAACAAGTAATGATTGGTCTTAATAACTTGTCTGCGTGTTGACGTAGTCGATAACATTTGACCTTAGGTATGATACATTGATTTGCAGCTGACGTGAACATTTGTAAAAAGTATTTCAAATAATTAATCAACTCAAGAAAAAGAACGGAGACCTTTTTATTTCTAGATGAAATTGAGAACGACGTTGTCGATCACATTAGACATATAATCAATCTCGAAGTTAATATTTAGTACAATTAAATCGGAAATAGAGTATAATTGTACATGAACATGCACGCTTCAACTTTGCATGATGGTCAACCTTTTCTTCTTCTTCTTCTTCTGCGGAAGATCAGATGCTCTCATGTTGGAGAACTACTGTGTATTAAACGTCAATCGACAGTTTCATTAAATTCTTCTACGTGCTGATGATGGTGTTCTTTGTGTACTTGTAAAGATGAAGAGAACATTTGAACTTAAGCATCATCATAAACATCCTTTATGTCAATCATTTCGACGTGCAATTTTAATGTTGATATCAAAGAAAGGTTTGTCACATCGAGCATGTGTGTTGTTGATGTCATCTCTTTTCTCTTCATTCAATCAGATTGATTTATAGGTCTCCACATTGGATATTAATGAAGTCAAAACAAAAAATGATTTGGATCTTGAACTTTGAGAGAGAGAGAAAAAAATAGCCACATGGTTTCTTTTCTCTTTAGGCAAAACAGCTTTCAATCGTATTGAATCATTCACTCGTTAGTTCAAGAGTTCTTATCACGAACAAATGATTTGATGTACTCAAAGATGTTCGTTTTCTGTAGGATAAAATGTCAAAAAAAGAGAGAATCATATTGTACACTTAACGACAGCTGCTGTCGACATATTGTCATCTTTACTATCAGTAGTGACCTTCGAATTCGAATTTTATCATTCGAGTGAAGGTGATAACGATTGATGTTTTCATTTATCGTCATGTAATAATTATAGAGCATTTATGCAGATTGTTATGCTTATAAATATGAACGATAGTTTCGATTAGACCCTTAAGTGTGTCTACGAATGTGAATACACATGTAGTGATATTATTGTTTATGTCTCGTTCTGTCTACATAGCTATAAGCATAACATATCATCATTTGTTGGTTCAATTTTTAAACATTACATGGTTCGTTGAATGATACGAGTTGCTGAACTCATAACAAAATCTACTGTTAATCTTTTCTCTTCACTCATTGTTCGGATTTCGAGCTTGGACTAAGATTAAATACAAATCATATGCTTCTTCTTTGAATTGCTGATACGTCGCGACATGATGTTTCTCTTTCTATTGTATTTGACGCGTCATGTCGTCGATCTAAGGTCTTAGAATACGTGTGTGGGATGATGTATAGAGTAATCAACACCAGTAAAGTCAATTTGGCCATGTACGATGATGAGCACGCACACACACATACACATATATCTACTACTACTACTACTTCTTCTTCTTCTTCTTCGTGCGGGAGCACTGTCGGGGTCAACAATTTTCTTTGACTTGCGTCCTTCTTTCTTCTGCGTACGATGAACTGGCAATGTGTCTGCATATCACTTCATGTCTTGACAGCATTGGTTCAGCTACTCAGTGATTCTTGTTTACATACAAACTGTTCGTCTTCTTTTTCTGTCTCTCTAGATGTTAATGACCGGCACAAAAGAAACGGTGATTAAGCATGATCATCATCTTTTTCACCTATATCAATTCCTTCAGCAAATAGAACTCAACGAATATTACACATTGATTGTCGAAAAGCTCAAGGTAAGAGATAGAAAAGAGAGAAAGGGAAGAAAAAAACGAAATGAATGGAGAAAATGACGGGCAATTGAAATCAATCAATAGCAGTTCTTTTCATTTTTTTCGATCAACAAAAAAAACAGAAGTGCTTGAATGAAATCGAAAGAACTCTGAGGCACAGACTTTCTTGACGACGATGTCGAAGTGGATCAAAAATAAAGATGAGACAAACCATATACATTCCATGCGAAAGGTAATTGAATACAAATAAACTTCAGTCAAATCAACAGTCTTTTTTTTTGCATTCGACTTCTTTCAAGTTATGATGAGAAATCATCGACAGACTAATCTACTTTCTCTTTCTCTCTTGTGCTCAATTAGAAGCTCTACATATAGCACGTTGTTTATAGTAGGAATTTACTTCAAGAAGACGATAATTCATTTCGCACATGTCCTCCATTCACATGAGATCGATTATTAATGGATAAAACCTCAATTGCAGACTTCCCCTGTCATTTATATTTAATAGACATATTTATCTCTCTGTTGACCTTGATAATTTTGAAAATTGAGTTTAAGTTCGATTACTTTTCTATTTGAATTCATGCATGTAGATGTCTTATTTCTCTGCACACTTCTACGAAGCCAGTCTGACTAGAAAGAAGACTCGCTGTCGCAAACATACACACGCGTTCATGCTCCAGCTGTATGATGTAACGAGAACTGACCGCAAAATTGCGCAAGCGCATGATACACGAACATTTATTAGTATTCTTCATGATGAACAGTTCAGTGAAATGCAAACAAGCTCTCTTGCTTTCTGTCTGTCTGCCTATTTGTTCCTTAAGTATAATTGATGTTTTGTTTTCATTTTCATTCTGCAGGTGTATAGTATAGCTGACTTGCGGTATGTCAATGAAACCGATCTTCTCTCATTGGGCATGTCTAAACCACAATTTCGAAAAATGAAACGACATTTGCCACCAGCGTCGAATTCAACTTCAAATAGCAATTCAATGATAACAAGTACATTGAGCAAACTTCTAGTACGAGTAAGTGTTAGTGACAAACTTAAATGTTAAAAAGTGTCGACTAATTGATGTTCGTCGGTAAACTGATATATGTTCAGTTACAATCATTTTTTCCTTTCTTTCGCTACTGCTTTTCTTTCCTCGTTCATGCCGTTATCTTGTTCTTCTTGTCCTCTTCTCTGACCAGCATCGCATTACTTCTTCAACGGCCGTTCGGAACTCACTCTCTAGAGAGAAAAAGAAGAAGAAGAAGAAGAAAAAGCGGAATTTCTCTTCGATTATCTTAGGCAACAGCAGTAGTAGCGGTCAGATGCAATGGAAAACAGGTGGTTATTTCTACGTTTACCTAAAGTTCAACGTCATTGTTTCTAATTCTATATCAACATATTAAGATCAATCTCTCTTTGATACGTGTCTATTTATTAGAAACTAACATTTCGTTCGTCGACATCCAATCTCTCTCGAAGCACGCATGAATTGAACAGTTATCATGAACAACAGGGTTCTTCAATAACACCACTGAATCAACAAACATCGATGGGGCAAAATCAGCAACAAAAGAATATTATTTCTCAACAGAATATTCAATTAATTGAACAAATTGGTGAAGGAGAATTCGGCACTGGTGATAAGAATCTCATCTGACTTTACTTCCGATTTTTAACATTCATTTTTCTTTGTAGTTTTCAAAGCATTTTGGAAAAGCAAACAGAATGAATTAGTAAGCACAATCAAATAAACTTTTCTTCCAAAGAAAATCAATATTTTCTTTAGTTAACCGTCGCTGTGAAACGTTTACATAAATTTGAACAAGCATTTGGTCTTGATGACCTACTAAAAGAAATCTGTGTCCTACAAGATACCGAACACGCACATATCGTTCAATTCTTTGGCATTGTTATCCAAGCAGATGGGTTATTTATGTTGGTAAGTCACAAATTGATATTTTGTAAAATAAACAACAAGATAAGATTACGTTTAGGTAACTGAATACGCTCATTCACGATCGTTGTATGAGTGTTTATTATTAAAAAACGCTAAGTGTGAATACACAATCGAAATTCTATTAGAATTTCTTCGACAAATCTCCACGGCGATGAATTATTTAGAAAAGAAATATCTCATTCATCGAGATTTAGCCAGTCGAAACATCTTGGTCTTCAGTAAAACACTGGTAAAATTTTCAATTCAATTCGATCCTTTCTTACTCCAGTTATGTTTCAGGTTAAACTTTCCGATTTCGGTCTTTCGCGTCTGTGTTGTTCAGAAACTGATTATTACAAAACATCATGGAAGGATACATTACGATTGCCGATAGCATGGATGAGCCCAGAAGCAATTAATTTCCTACGATTCACAAGCGCATCGGATATGTTTTCTTTTGGTGTATGTATGTGGGAATGCTTTAGCTACGGTGAAATGCCATGGCAAGGAATGACAAGTGCTGAAGTAAATATTTCTTTTCTTTTGTATTCGATTTAGTTAATCATAAGACAAGGAGAAGATTGGTTAGTTCTTTTGTATTATTTTAAAGGGTATCAATCACTTCGAAGAATATGACATATCACGTAGATGATTTTTTGACATTTAAATAAATCATTGATCAACAAATCCTTTGTTTGACAATACGTTTAGAAGAAAACGTAAACCTATTCTTTGGAACAATTTCGATCTCTCTAGAGAATTGTTCTAAACCAGAAATAAAGAGATAAAAGACAATATATCCTCTTTTCTATTGATCAGATTGTCAATGCTATCGACGCACCCAATTATCAACGATTACCCCGTCCTTCTTACGCTACAACAGAGTTATATCAAATAATGCTTCATTGTTGGAAGCATGAACCCTCTGAACGACCTACATTTGCACAATTAGAAAAAACTCTACGCGAAGTATAGAAATAATGATTTGTTTGCCATGTCTCCTTCTGAACTAATGTTTCATTCTAGATTGAAATCAAAAAAGTTCGATGGAAAGATACCAATGGCAAACCAACCAATTTACCCGACGGTTTTCTTTCCGTAGAATCCTGTCTGCTTGGACCATTGACAATTCTCGATCGCTGGTATGTGTGTGCATCAAATTTCGACAGCTTAATACATACGATAAAGAAAAGAAGAAGAAGAAGAAGAAAAAATGAGAGAAATGGTTGAAAGGCAAAGCAACGGTAGTATATATATATATATACACACACACTCGTGCTCGGAATTCATCGTTACATAAACACGCTCTTTATTTCTTTCTGGTGTGTGTATGCATGCAAACAGGCCGGGGTCATTTGTTTTATGATGCGACGCGCTACCTGTTACACACTTTCATTGATTGTTCGATCAATCGATCGTTTTTGCAACCTTGAGTCGCCATGTTGATAATCGTGAGAGAAAAAAAATTGGCAAAGAAAAGATTCAATTTCTCAATTACTGATGAACATTGCTCCTGCTTCACGTACACATATATGTATTCTTCTCTTCCATTCGTTCTCTTCATTTTTTTTCGTTTCGTTCATTTAGACAACATCTTTTTTCTTCTTCTTCTTCTTCTCCTCTCGTTCTTCATTCTTCCATCTGTTCTAGTCTTAACGTTCCCATATCATCGTCATCGGTCAATAATTTTCTCCAGTGCGTATCTGCAGACGGTCAAGTCGGTTTCGTTAATAATAGTGATGTTGAGCCATTACATGTTATTTCAATATCAAAACCACTGATTTCGACACCTAATCATCCTAATTCAACGTCATTCACAATGAGTAATTTATTTCATCGCAAAACAGGTTGATTACTTCGATCATTGATTCACCATTGTTATGTGTGCATTTGCTTGTAGACACGAAAAAGAATGTTGGAAAAACAAAAGGCAAACAATTATCAAAAGATATGATTGGTCTGCCTCAAGCTGATTTCATTCATGCATTTCATATTGGAGTATCAGGTATTTTGACAAAAAAATAAAAAGAAAATGATTGTGAAGATATGGAATGAAATATTTCTTTAGGTGAAACATTTGGTGATGTGACTTGTCTTGCTGGAGTGGAGAAAACCGATTTAATTAAGATACCTATTGAAAGAAGTCCATCGACTGTTAATGGTAATTGTTCAAATATCGGCATAGGCTGCATACTTGACTTTCCCTCTTGTTTCTTTCTATTTCATTGTAAAGAATTTGAATCAAATTATAAACAGCCTATTCTTACTCCTGAACAGCAAGAAGAAGAAGAAGAAGTAGCGATACTTTCTGTTGAACAGCGAACGGTGAGTCGGTTATAGATCGTTTAGTTTTATACAAACGATTCATCTTATTTTAGGAGGAAATCGCACCTTCATCATTACTGGATGAAGTATTACAAGCGTTTACAGAAATTTATTCTGAACCTGATACACCTCCACGTTTAACAGTAGATCATACTTCAATAAAACCACCACCAAAACCTGAACGAAGTGAACCAACCTCTCCAAAATCTCCGACGATTGATGTAAGTAACGATTTCTAACTTTGTGCAACACGTTCTACAGCGTACGAGTTTCAGCAGGAACTTTGACTCTTTCTCTCCTTGTTGAACCCTCTTATTATTATTCTAAGAGGAACAAAGTTTAATTTAGTTATAAAACAAGGTCAATATGTTTTCGTAAGTTTATGCTCTCGAGTAGAATATTGTTCTTGTCTCTCTCAACAAGTATATGTATGCAGAAGAAAATGGCGCAACACTAACAAATGAATGATTAGTTCATTCTTGAAATCGAATGTGAAAATGGAAAGACGCGAAAGTGTTGTGTCAATTTGTGCTTGATTGAATCTGACAAATCTATCGTAAAACATATTAGTATCGATAACTATTCCACATGTGTGCTTGACGATCACACATATGAGATTAATAATTGTGTAGTAAACAGATCAGACTGATGATGAAAGATATACGAAGCGTGATGGAATTAGTTCGTAAATATATGACAATCTTTGGTTTTTTTTAGTTGAAATTATCAGCAGTGCCTTTGACAAAAATCGACTTTAATCAATCTCCATTGGAAATCGTGACAGGTATTTTGAAAAGAACGAATTCAATTGAATGCGATTGTTCGTTGATTACAGATTCGAACAGTCGATCACCTATTCATACTCGTCTACCATCTAAATCTCCATTAAAAAAATCGAATGAAGAAACTTGTCGATTCACACGTGAACTCGAACAACGTCTACAAAATGGTTTGTGCATTTCATCTCTCGTCTGCTCGTTCTAATTCATTCCATTTAGGTGACATAAGCGAAGAAGCAAAACATGCTTACAATCTATTAGTAAATGGTCATACAGACAGTTCATCATTAATACACGAACAAGATTCACACTCAACAAGCAATGGTGATTTATCGTCAAATAATCACGAACCATCAAATGATATTGTCCATCATACAAAACAATCACCTACACAGCCGCATGCACCTATAGCATTATTTGGCTCATCATCTTCATCATCATCGACGAGTATATCAACAAGTTCAGCTAGTAATCATACACAATCAAATACATCATCATCATCTAATCAACAAAAATCTGACCGACATTCGCATTATTCATCAACATCAACTGATAATGATATTAGTATTGATCTAAAAACGCAAACAGAATTATCTCCATTGAAGTGAATACCTCGTTTTCTTCGCAAAACGCCTTTCTAACTTTGCTTTTTCAGACTTCTTCGAAATAATTGTAATCCAACTCATTTCATGTCGAAATCCATACGTCAACAAACATCAACAAATGAAATCAATTCATCAAATCATTCGCCTGTCTCATCAGCATCGAATACATTAAGTAACTTATCGTCCACATCGCCCGTATTCGATCATCACAGTGCTCTGCCAGTAGCTTCACATTCATCTTCATCATCCAATCTCGACGATAATCGTTCCTTGTCGAGTTTATACTCTCGTTCATTGTCAACGACCAAAAGTGAACAACAATCGATCACCGGACAGCCTTTACCACCTCCACCAGATCTCTCGAGTTTAGGCAGTAAACTAACAACAGCAACAATGACCCATACATTGAAAATACCTGCGCCATTGACGTCGTCGAATACATTTCGATCGAAAAGTAATATCAGAGTTGATCAAATCTGACAGATCGATTAATTGTCTTTATTTTAGAACGATTCAATCTGTTTACTTGATTGCTCTATTCTCGAATGTTCGATCTCCTAGTCAAAAAGCGAATTTCTCTTTAGTTTTCGTCGTGTTTATTATTTGCTGATCGAACCGTCCTTGGCATCGTCGCCTGAATTTGTCTTGACAATGACATCAAACTCTATTTTTTATTTCCTTCTGTGCGTGTTCACTATTTTCTTTTCTTTCAACGAACAGTGTGTCATATGCATTCGCTGTTATTGTCTTCGCTTACTAAATTAATCAATGATATCGTTCAAAATAAAGATCTCTTTATCTCTGTTTTCTTTCTCTTTTTTTTTTCATCTATGTCTATAAATAATAATATATACTGTCATTCGTTTTTTTTGTCTCTTCTCTCCTGTTCTTTGGTTATGGTTTGATGAAAGGATAAAATACATGTTTATTATTCTTATGAATGAGATAAACGAAATTTACCTGATGCATACAATCGAAAAGGATATTTTTTGTGAAATCGATCTCGAACAATGACGTCTTCGAGTATACCTCGTCTTATTCATCATTGCTTGCACTTCAATACACAACAATTACGCACAAGTATTCATCATGTGTATAGTACGTAGGTGGATTGATTACGAACTAATTGGCTTGAAATTATATCCTTTCTTTAATGGAATTCATATTCTTTGCAAGAAAAGTTATTTCTGTCAAGAGGGAAGAGAAAGAAATCTTAGTTTGAACTGATGCAAAAAACGAGATAATAATAAATGCCTCGACATCTTGAAAAATCGTAAATAAGTATTAACTATGATTGAATTTATATGATTTCCTCTATTTGAAATTTGAAAATGCAATTACTAATCAGTAATTCTATTGGGATTCTACTTAATCAAAAAGATTTCATCCAGAGAATATTTAGTATTTTCTTCTCTGCTTTAGTTGGATATTTGTCCATGCTCCGATTCCATTGACATTTGCCTATGTTGTCTTCCGCTTGATTTACTCTGCTGCTGTTTACCATGTTGTCGTCCACCTCGGTAAGACTGATTCATCGACTTTTGTCTATATCTATGAGATTCTTTGTTTAGTGAACGTGTTGTCTATGTTCCTGCCGGTCAACCGATGTATTCAAATGATACGCATGGGTTTATCACACGACAACCTGTCGTGCGCTATTAATCGAAGGGACTCATCGATATTTAGTTTCTCATCCCGAAGTGAATAAATGACAGAAGAGGAGAATTCTACTCTTTGTTTTTATCCTTACAGAAACTTTAATCAGGCTGAGTGATGTTGTCTAAAATACATCAAATCGACAATTATATTATCGTATATGGAATATTTCCCTATTGAAATCATCAATTTTAGATCATCAGATCTGAATTTTCTTTTGGCAATAATGATAGGAAACTCTCCGAGGATTATGAATAGCAAAAGACGAGCGAGTTTACAGCGTTCTCTTTCTGCTTTTTTTCAAAATTATTAATCGTGCAACATTGAAATTGCTTGGCATCGAGATGATTATTCGAAAGAATTTCAATCACATTATCATATTTGACACAAAACAAGAAGAACAAGAAGAAAAAGAAGAAAGATGTTAGGAGAAATACTTATTCCATTTCTTTTTTCCCACTAATGACTGGAAGTTTTCTATTGGCTTCGGAAAGTAAACCAATGGAAATGAATCTGTCGTTCTTGATTCGAAATACAATGTGTCAATAACGAAAGAATCCAACAATTTAGCTGGAAGAAAGAAACTGCATGTAGATTTGATTTTCATTTTTCGAAGAATTCATCAGCTTATGTTCTAAAATGATTATTTCGACTCGTGACTGTGCATTCGTGTGTATCCCTAGCGGCCATTCCACTCTTTCTTTTCCTTCCTATCTCTGACTGGATGAGAATCATCTTGCATTTAGTTGCTCACTCCGTTCTTTGCCTACTACTATTTTTCTACAACTGCTGTTTCTTCTTCTTCTTCTTCATCGACAGCGGCATCGTCTTCGACATTCTCGACTTTCTCTCCATCTTCTTCCCCTTCTTCGTCTTTTCTTCGCTCGCTCGGTTTGTCTGTCTTCTCTCTCTCTCCTTCTCTCCACCTGAATCGGCATCGGGGCTCTGCTTCTGCGTGTGTCGTCGACCAGAAATAAGCTTCTTCTATAGCTGCTACTGCTGCCGCTTCTACTATTGCGACAAACAACGACAAGAATCTTGGTCGTTTTGTCGCGTTTATGCAACATATATCACTAACATACGCATGTTGATCTAGTAGTTTTCTATTTAACAATGATGATGACCCAACGTCCACCTCCATCTATTTATTCAGTTTCATATTATCGAACAAAACCAACTTTTCCTGTCTTGTCTGTATGAAATATAACAATACTCTATTCAACAAAATTCTCAATACTATTAACAATAATAACACGACCAGTACTGACAACAACAACAACAACAACAACAATAGTAATACTACTAAGAAAGATAATCAGAACATAAAGGTGTCGCCTCCTACAACAACCTCCATGAACAATATGGCTGCTGTAACAAATAACACACCAATATCGAATTCGATTGTGACATCCACTCGTTTCACTGATGAATATGATCTTAAAGAAGAACTTGGCAAGTAAGTAACTATAGACATGTTGTTCGATTTTATTATTCCCTTCCCATTTTCCCCCTTCTAATTTCCCATGCATTTGATTCATATCGTGAATCAACATAGAAAACAATTGTTGACTATCTTCTCTCGTGAGTCCAGTTCTAAATTGCAATCAAACATTTTGTCACCGAAGTTACTACATTGGTGAACCTGCATAGAATACCGCTACCCTGTCTCTCTCTCTCTCCTGATTAATCGCGTTTGCATGTCGCGGATATTATTTTTCTCCCGTTCTCTTCATCATCATCATCTTCATCGTCGTCGTCGTCATCATCATTCTCATTTTTCCCTTCCCTTTCTCATTCGTATTCTGACCTCATTTTTTACTACTAACACTAGTCACTGACAAGGATGAGAAAAGCAGATCACTGTTATATGTTGTCGTTCAAGTCTAAGACCAAACGTATATTATCATAATTGAGGCAACGACAAGATCAGGAAGGAAAAAAAGTCATTATCATCAAGCCGGCAGTTGGCTTCGTAGAGCAGCTTCAGTCAATTGTTTGAATACACATTTTTTTGTTGTTGACTAACTGTTCATCCATGCAGGAGTGTTAACAAGAACAAAAAAAATGCGTTGGTGTTCTTCGCCTATGGCAAGGAAAAATGTCAAAGAAGAGAAAAAAAACGAAGAAAACTTGTTCCGAATGAAAGAGAAGCGTGTGTAGAACAAAACAAAATTCATTAATAATGGATTATAATCAATTCTATGCTATTAAGAATGGCTATGTAAATGTATTTATTCTTTGTATTTTCAGAGGCGCATTTTCAATTGTCAGACGATGTATACAGAAAAGCTCCGCACAAGAATTTGCTGCTAAAATCATTAATACCAAAAAATTATCCACCCGAGGTTAGAAAAACAGTCGGACTTTACGAATTGATCTTTGTTTATGTATGTAGATCATCAAAAACTCGAAAGAGAAGCACGTATTTGTCGGCAATTAAAACATCCCAATATTGGTAAAGATTTCTTCGTTGAAATCAATAAATGTTTCTGATCAACTGTTTATTTAGTTCGTCTGCATGATAGCATTTCCGAAGAAGGTTTTCATTATTTAGTATTTGACTTGTAAGTTTTGCAATTTCTATTCCAATGTACTCGACAGAAAGACAAACAAGCTGATGTACTATTTTGTTCAGAGTCACCGGTGGTGAATTATTCGAAGACATTGTCGCCCGAGAATTCTACAGTGAAGCAGATGCTAGGTATTCAACGTGTTTAAACTTTTGAATATCTTGTTTCACTCTTATCGGATATTATTTTAGTCATTGTATACAGCAAATACTTGAAGCTGTTCGTCATTGCCATGAGAGTAACATTGTACATAGAGATTTAAAAGTAAGTTGCTTGGTAAATATTGATTGTTGAAGTTCTGTGTTCTTTTCTTGTTCTTTCTAGCCTGAAAATCTTTTGCTCGCCAGTAAAACAAAAGGAGCAGCTGTCAGTAAGTAATCATTGAAGAGGACGACTTCAGCTGAAGATTTTTGAAGGTCATTAGTAGCTCTCTGCTCATTTGATCGAGAGGAAAATGATGTAGATTATTTCCGTCATAGGAAATGAGTACAGCCATTTATCATTTTTCTTTCAAATGTAATTCGATCTTGTACTTTCTCTTCTTTTCCTTCTAGAACTTGCTGACTTTGGTCTAGCAATTGAGGTTAATGGAGATCAAACACAGTGGTACGGTATGTATTTTGCGAAAAAAAAGATTTACTCAATAGATACTTATTCGGCGGAATTTATCGATAGGTTTTGCTGGCACTCCTGGTTACCTCAGTCCTGAAGTCCTCAAAAAAGAACCTTATGGCAAACCCGTCGATATCTGGGCATGTGGTACGTATTTTGTTGCCTGACAAAACAAAAGCGAATGTTCTCGTATTGAAAACTCGTTCTTAGGTGTTATCCTATACATTCTCCTCGTGGGTTATCCACCCTTTTGGGACGAAGATCAACATCGTCTATACAATCAAATCAAGGCCGGCGCCTACGATGTAAAACAGCGCACGTTAATTATAACTAAACGCATTCCTATATTTAGTATCCATCGCCTGAATGGGATACGGTCACAACTGAAGCAAAACGTTTGATCGATTCGATGTTGAATATCAACCCGAGCCGTCGAATAAGTGCAACAGATGCGCTGAAACATCCGTGGATTTGTGTAAGTTATTTGAAAAGGAAAAGAGAAACGAATCGAATTGAGATTTGTTTGATTTCCTCAAGTAAAGATACATTTATGGCTTATTTACCGATTTTATTTGCTCAATGAATGAGAATTAGTAAGGAAATAAAGGAAAGGGGAAAGAGAGAGAAAGAGAAAGAGAAAATAACGTTAATGACGTGAGGATGTTCGACGAAACGATTATTTGACATCAGCTAAAACAGGCCCGATGCATTTAAAATGGAATGCATTGGTGCGTCTCGTTTCCCCCTTTTTCCTCTGTCTCTCTTCTGAGTTTCTCCTTCTCCTTCACCCCCTCCTTTTTCCTTTTTCTGCTGTAGAAAGAAGACAAACAAGGAAAATAAATCAGAGTCATTATTGATAGAAAGGACAAAAAGAAAGAAGACGAAGATTCAAGCATTCTACACTTGATTCGATTAAAACCAACGAGAGAAACAATAGAAAAGCATCTAACCAAGCGAAAAACTCTCTTTTTATATCTCATTTTAGCAACGTGAACGTGTTGCTGGTACAATCCATCGACAAGAGACTGTCGATTGTTTACGTAAATTCAATGCACGACGAAAATTAAAGGTAAATAACCTCTCTCCAATTATCTAACACATGCTAAATGGGGAAAAAAACATGTTAAAAATCAAAAACTGTGACATACAATCATTCATTGACCTGTTTTTCTCTGAATAATACTGCATGTTTCTCGCTATATTTTGCATCATATGCATGATCGTAAGCAAAAACGATGAATTTTCCATCTAACGCCGATCCAACAGTGACACTAATCATCGGAATTTTTCTGCTTTTCAGGGAGCAATCCTATCGACAATGTTTGTTAATCGTACATTAATTCCAAGTAAGTTTCACTAGTCTCCTTATTCTATTTCTTTCTTGCACGGCTAACCTGTATACCAGAGATTCTTCATCGCTTTTTGTGTTGTCGTCGTCGTTGTCGTCTAATTTTATGTTCATATTTTCTCCAAGCTCGTCTTGCTACTTTTTCTTCTCGACTTACACACATCATGTTGAATCTCTCAACGTAAACTTCTTCATCATTCAATCGTTATGTTCGAATCGATGTGTTATTTGCATTCTCTCTCTTGTTAAATTTCTCTGTACTTTATTTAGAAGCAGATGCGAGTCCAATTTGAAAAACTCTCTACAAATAATACATTATGACATTATCGAACCCCCTAAAATTGACAGTTTTCTTCGTTCCTAAAGTCATATCTATTTCCAGACGGGATAAGGAGCTTCTTCTTCTTCTTCTTTTTCATAGTTAAGGAAATAACATATATATATCTCGTTTTATGTTTTGAACCCACCCTGCATGATATACATCTTATTCGTTGACCCTCTATATAATCATTTTTTTGTGTAATTATATACATGTGTATGTATTTTGATTAATCTTGCTCGTTGTTGAATATTCTTATTTTCTTGTCCCTTGAAAACCTTGTGACTTCAATATGTGTGCGCGTAATCGTTTTGTGCGACAACAAATAAATGGCATGCGTTATATATGGATGAAAATCACCTTACATGTTGTTGGAAATGAATGGATCGATTTTTAGATGCCGGAGTGTTTTCAACCGGAAATAGCGGAACACAATCCCCTACTAATGGCAAAAAGCCACTACCTTCAACTGGTGTCATATCACCGCTTTCAAGTCCGATTATCTCAGCTTCTATTAGTGGAGGTACGCGCGTATATATATGTATCGATTTCGTACATATCTGAATGTATTTCTTCTTCGCACTTGCTCAATTTTGTTGTAAACGTAGGTCGAAAGTTCGAACACTGTTCTCAACTCTTGTTTTTCTTCTATTATACTCTGAAAATTCTCTCTCTTTACGTATAAATGTGCTTGCAAACGCTCACCTCTCTTGCTTAAATCAAACGATAAGCGTGATTTAACCAAACTAACTAGCTTCATCTATTTCTTCGTCTATATGCCCAAAACTTCTTCTAGGTACTCGGTCACGCCCAACAACACAGAGTGGTAATAGTGGAATCAAAGAATCGGGAGATAGTAACAGCGCCACGATTGACGATGCCAACGATATTGAACGAACTGAACGATTGAGTAAGTGGTGCATCGATGCATATTTCGTGTATATTTTGTCATGTTTAATCAAAATAAATCAATCAATTCTTAGCTGCTAAAAAGACAACATCACCTGTAACTAAAGTAGGAAATCTAAGTAAGCACATATGAAATCAAATTGAGATGCTATACTATTCTTATTACACGCATTTGATCACTTGTTAACTTGATATTTATAACACTGGGTTTAAAGAAACTAATTTTTTTCTGATTGTTCATGTTATCTTTAGAACAAAATCTTGAAACTCAGATTTTCTTTTTTAATCATTTTAGCCTTGGAAATCACGAAAGTAACCGAACAACTACTACAAGCCATTGCTAACAGTGATTTCGACATGTATAAGTAAGTAGATTGTCAACTCGGTGGAGTTTTATTTAAAGATGAAATTCTGTTTTAGATCACTATGCGATCCGAAGATTACCTGTTTTGAACCTGAAACGATAGGAAATTTAGTTGAAGGTCTTGACTTTCATAAATTTTACTTTGATACAGGTACGTAGCAAGAAAAAAAAACGAAAGGAAGTCACATTTCGTGTTAGCAGTATCCATAGAAAAGCTTGATTGTAGTTTTGTTTCTGCGATAAACTATATCCCTAAATTCAATTTCAGGACGATTCGCTCGTTCCGATACAGGTAATAGAATGTTCTCTGTGGTGATGTGACTCGTTGTTTTTACCGCTGAATTCATTTCTGCAGTCATCAACTAACATCATCTCGTTTTATTCTAGTCTTATCTGCGAAAGCAAGCAAACCCACAATCAATTGTACCATGCTAACACCAGTTGTGCACACATTGGGAGATGAAGCAGCTTGCATAGCTTATATTTTACTTCTTCAATATATGGATCGGTATGTACGACAACGTGATTCAGTTGCGCACTCAGCGATTATTTTGCTTTTCAGAAATGGTCAACCACAAAGTGTTCGCACAGAGGAAACTCGTGTATGGCACAAAAAGGACACACGTTGGCAATGCGTTCATTTTCATCGTTCTGGTATGCCAGTGGCATCAGCGATAAAATCTTCATTTACGACTTCTTTATTATGAATTTGAACAGAAACATATATGGTAGTATGTGATGACTAATTCATTCTTTTTATAGACAAAAAATTTCTGATCACGAGTTATTTTATCATATGTTGAACACCCTTCTTCTCTTTGGAGTATTTCATTCCTTTTCAATGTTGTCTCAGTTCTCTACCTCAATATTTTGTGTGCTTATGTTTGACACTAAGGATTCGATTGTTTTCTTTTTTTTTTGTGAAATTGACTCTCCTTTTCTTCTCTTAAGGGCGAGCGCGTATCTACTATTCATTCGAAAGATTTTCTTTCTAATTGACAATATATATATGTATACACGTATAGGAAAAAGTATTTCATTTTGATTTGTTTATTTTTCCGTTGATTGATCAATACATGTATGTTGTTGTTGTTGTTGCTCATACCCTTCTTTTCTCCATTTCTTTTGTTTTGGCTTATTATTTGTCCTCTTTTATTCTTTCGTTGGATCGGTGATGATAAAGACGTTTTCTTTTTCTGTCAACAAATAAATTTCAAAAAGATTTTGACGAGATGTCTTTGTGTTTTCTAATTGAAAATGACAACGTAAGAAGGGAACTTCCGACGTTAAGTTTCTGACATTTTGACATGTACTTCAGAAATATTGAATGAGATTGAAAGAGGAAAATTAATTGATATTTGATGAAGACGAAAATAGGAATAGGAAGAGAACCTCAATGACAGCTGTTTTCCAAGTGTTGCTTAGCTTTACGGGCAACATCTGTTTAAAAAAATAAGTCTTAAGAAGAAATAAAAAATACGAAAGTCTATTATAATGATTTTTCATTTGTCGTTTAACCACCAATCTGGATGGTTTCAAAGGTGAATGGGAGAGCAACGGGCATCTGCTCTTATCTGTTCTTTATAAACAGCGTTAACATTCGAATGAGACTCTGTTTTATTCATTCGTTTCTTTTAGATAGCAATGTTTGCAAAGTGTTTCGTCTTCGTTGCACTTTTTCTCCTCACATCAGCTAATGATGATCCATCTTTTCAACGATATCGAGGTCATATTGTGAAGAAAAATGGCAAATACGAAATTGTCACAGCTTTAGCACGCGATTACAAAGAGCCTAATCCAAACGTTGACAATGTCTTAGCCAGTGGATTTTGGGATCAAACTTACAATATTACTGGTTGGTCGGTATTAGAAATCAAAACTTTGGAAAATCAGACCAATTTCGATCAAGCCTATTCAGCTGGATTACTCGAAGGACAATTGACACGAGGTTTGATTTAGTTTTGGTAAATTCGATCGATATCGATTCGTTCTTTTCCGATAGATTTGACCTGGATGCAATGGCAGAACAACATCAATGATATTTGTGCTAATAAAACAAAATTTTGTAACTATTTGAAAGAATTTCTCAGTATACAACTCGATTGGATGTATACGCAAATTGAAAGTTATCCTGATGATGAGTATTGGCATCAAGTACGTGCAACTAACGATGTTTTTTTTTCTTTAGCTGTGCGTGTTTATTTAGGTTGATTTGCTTCTTATTCAACTAAATGGTCTTATCGATGGACATTACAATACGCCCCGTGAACCAAGACGTCGACTTGATGATCCACTTGGATTTCTGTAAGGCAATTATAATTAGTGGGTTCGCGTTAATATTGGTTGTTTTCTTTAGATTATTTCAAGTGGTAGAATCTGTTGGCGATTTAGCTGAACGGTTTGGTATTCCAGATGTTGAACGGCACGATAGTTGCTCTGCGTTGATTAAAGTAAATAAAGCCTGCAAATGCATACTAATCATAGATTGCATGTTCATCTGTTCTAGATTTTACCAGGCAATTCGGATGTCTTCGTTTCCCATGCTGATTGGAGTCACTTTAAATCAATGTTAAAAGTCATCAAACGTTACAACATGCCATTAAAACGTTCAATTGATGCCGCAAGTAAGTCGACAGGATTTAAGATCTTAATCTATATTGTTTGTTAACTCTAGGTGCAACAGTTCCAGGTGCTGAAATCATATTCTCATCGTATCCTGGTACACTTCACTCTGTCGGTTAGTTCTTCTAATCACTGATAAGTATCATTTCGAAACATTGTGTTCATGCTAGATGATTTTTACATGACACGTCCAGCGAGTTTGACTGTCATTGAAACGACAATTGTTAATTTTAATGAGAATCTACATCACAATATCATTCCCATTTCGGTACCTGAATGGATTCGCGTGGTCGTATCAAATCGACTATCGAATAACGGGCAAGAATGGATTGATAAATTCTTTTCTTTCAATGATGGAACATACAATAACGAATGGATGATTACAGATTTCAAGCGATTCACACCGGGACAGAAACCCCAAGCTGGGTAAAGTTATGCTTCAAAGGCGAATAGTTTGTTTCATAGCTTTTCTGTTTCTAGATTTCTAATGGTGGCTGAACAAATGGTAACAGATTTCGAGTATGTAGATATGACTGATAAATTGAATGCCGATACTTACTGGGCGTCGTACAATAATGTTTATTTTCCTGACTTCCGAAATTTGTCCGGTGAAGAAGCGATGGTTCAGAAGAAAGGACCAGAACTATACTCATGGCATGATTCTTCCCGTGCCAAAATCTTTCGACGCGATCAAAACAAGGTTGTTGATCTTCCATCGATGATCAAGATGATGCGGTATTCGAATAGGAAACAATTCGTGTTGCATCGAAATAAAAATTCTTCTCATTTCAGATATAATGATTTTAAAAACGATAATTTGTCGGCTTGTAACTGCACTCCACCATACTCATCAGAACTGACAATCGCTGCTCGATGCGATTTGAATCCAGTCGACGGAAAGTATCCCGATGAACCGCTAGGACATCGTCCCCACGGCGCCACCGATGCTAAAGTAAGTATAGATGTTCCATTCTAGTAGCAATTTTTACTGTTTGCTATGCGTTCCAGATTGCAAGTTATGCATTGATGCAAAATTTCACACTTGTCGCCGTTGCTGGTCCAACATCTGACCAACAACCGCCATTTGTCTGGAGTGAATCTGACTTCAACACGAAGTTTTCACATATTGGTCAGCCAGATAAATGGAACTTTACAGCATTCACACCAACATGGATGTTATCATGAAATGACTCTGTGATATACAACGTAAATGATTTATCAAATAAACGTGCTTTCAATCATATTCGTCCTTTTTTTATATTGAATAAATTTTACTAGCTAACTCTCGTTTGTTTTTACTCTTTACTTAGTGATTCTTGTCTAAAGGGTGTATTACCATACAATGAAGTCATGCTTGTCTTTTTTGAAAAGAAAGCCTTCAATTTGAATCGAATTGTGATGAGCATACTTAATAATCTACATAAAAAACACGCGAAGATTTCCATAAATTTACCATTTCCGAGCCGATGTTTCGAGTATGCATCACTTAATCCGTAATGGAGAATAAATTTGATTTTGTACACTTCACAACGTTCGTTTCAGCGACACATAAGAGACTCTTGAAAACGTCTCTTCACGCCCTCTATCGCTCGTACGAAAATAATCCGGTAAAGCGACGATCTTTGTCTCAAAATTTGTCTAAATCAGCATGGAGTTTACTTTCAATATTTGAGTGAAAAGCAAGACTTCGCGAATTTAACCAGAGTCAGTTACTAGGTGATACCTCAGCCATATTTGAAAAGTAGAAAAAGAGAAATAAACAGTCTTCGTTGTCGTCGATCAACACTGTGTTTCCAGAGTGACTGAAGTATCTATGACAATCAGACTTGCTACGAATTCCTTCATTTTCTTCTCATTATTCGTTTATTCTTTCAGAGATATGTTCAAAAATACGTTTCAAAGTGGCTTTCTTTCCATATTGTACAGCATCGGTAGTAAACCCCTACAGATCTGGGACAAGAAAGTACGATAAGATCAAAAAGCAAAACTTAGGTTTATCATCTTTCGTTTCGGTTTAGGTACGTAATGGACATATCAAAAGAATAACAGATAATGAAATTCAATCGCTCGTTTTGGAAATAGTTGGCACAAATGTGAGTACCACATATATCACATGTCCAGCTGATCCAAAAAAAACTCTTGGCATTAAATTACCGTTTCTTGTTATGATTATCAAAAATCTAAAGAAATACTTCACATTCGAAGTTCAAGTAGGCGTTTTTCTTCATAGAATCGTTCGGCTTTTCGAATGCTAATCGTAGGTTCTGGATGATCGAAATGTTCGTCGTCGATTCCGAGCGAGTAATTACCAATCAACTACGCGTGTAAAACCATTTATCTGTACAATGCCAATGCGCTTGGATGATGGTTGGAATCAGATTCAATTCAATCTATCGGACTTTACTCGACGTGCCTATGGTACTAATTATATCGAAACGCTTCGGGTTCAAGTCAGTACTTCCCCTTTAGAAAGATTTCTTCGATGAAAATCGTTTCTAGATTCATGCTAATTGTCGTATTCGACGTGTTTACTTCTCGGATCGACTCTATTCTGAAGATGAATTACCGCCGGAATTCAAATTATATCTACCGGTAAGATACGAACGTTGCACCAAGCTTGTTTTTCGTAACAATCTTTCTTCTCTAGGTTCAAAAGAAATAATCAATTTGATCATATACATTTCATTACGTTCTTTTTTCTTAGTTCTATTTTTCTTCGACAAACACAAAAATAAAATCTATACAGAAACAAGATTCCTAACGATTTCTAATGATCAATTAGATGTATATGATGGCTTTTGCTAGGAGGATAATTGTTTACAGCGAGTATATTCTTCACGAGGGCTCGTACCTATATTCGTAATGGAAAAAAACAAACTTTTTCCATTACATCGCATTTCCTGTTATGTTAAAAGAGATTAGAAATATTTGTTTTTTTACGTCAGAGACGTTTCTTTCGCGCTTCGAAATGAGAAGTATTAGAATGGTAGCCACCTAAGCAGAAGTAATGGAATCTTTCAGGATGCTCTAGAAAGTGTTCCTCTGTAAATCCTCAAAGTCATTCACACAAAATGCAAGCGAGTTTCCATGAACCGTTTTGAAACTCTATTCAAATTACTGCCACAGGTTGCGGTCACATATTTCTATTGAAATTCCATGGAAGTATAAAACAAAACTAACTATCGAATACAATAGTTAATGTAAGAAAAAGGTGGAACAGTTTTGAATTCGAAAAAAAATGATCATATTAGTAGGAAAAAATTACAAAAAAACAAACATATGTTAGTTGTCTTTGGAAATCTTAATGACAATGATCGTTATAATCGATAGCAGATGAACGACGCCAGCCGAAAAGAAAGTGTCCCATGCCAGCACCAAGAACAACGGCGAAAAATAAATACGTATTGAATGTCATCGCTACCAACATCAACCCATAGCTAAGAGTCATTTGAAGAATATGTAACAATGTCTGAACGATGTGTGCCATACTGAATAAACGACCCCTAAACATGAAAAACATTCCAATAGAAGAGAAGATCGAGATCAAATGAAAGAATGCTAATCATAATAAGGAATCGATTCTCACCGTATGGTTTCATGATTTCGAAGTACATGATGTTCGTCGTCCGAGAGACTAAGCAATCGCAAAGGAAAAACAATCATATTTATAAAGCAAATAAATAGCAAGCATTGCAAAGCATTTTTAATTTGTATGCGAAGTGTGATAAGTATACTCACATAGTTTGTGTACGATTTTGACTCGGAGAACACGTTTCACACAATTCACGTCTCGCTAGACTATCTCGGACAGATTTTAATCCTTCGTATAGTACAGCAACGAGAAACACAGCGAACCATGAGCCAACAAATGCTTGATGAAGAAGAAAAAGTTGTTTTTACAAACAAAGTTTGATAGGAAATACCTACCACCGACTGTTTTTGTGCTCCATTGATCGAAGAGGATTTGCTCAGTGTAGCCGCCATGAAAGGTCATCTTTTAGAAAACAAAATTCTTAGCAAACAATATGTTCCGTTATTTGAATCATCATCGAACGATAGGAGTGTCTTTTTAAATATGACCTCGATTACTCGTAAAAACAAAGGCAAATACTCACGGCCATCATCATCATATCTTTCATATTATGAACTCCATGGCCAGTCGACATGGAATTGGTGTCAGACATTTGTTCCATCATATGATGATCGTGGTTCATCACAGAACTAGTTGTAGATGCCATTGCTGCATGATCATGGACATGATCCATGTTGAGTTCTAAAATAACAAAAGAATTAAATCTCTCTCTCTATTCAGTCGTTATCAATCGTTCTTTCAGTTATCTTCAAAAAGAAAATGATGTAAGTAAAGCAAAAAAAGAAGACGAAAGAACTAACACACAAAAGAAGATATCGGTTAACGAATGACATATCAAACCTGATGATGATGATGATGATGATGATGGTTGTTTTCTATTTTTATTGTCACTTTTTGAATAAAGTTTTAAATAGATAAGGACAAAAAACAAAACGAGGATAATATAAATCTTTCGACGGTAATCCCGACAAAATTGCATACATAGAAATCAAAATGTTATCATTCATTAGGTAAATATTCCTTGCAGTAATCGATTTGAATTCATGGTGAATGAAACACTCAAAACGAATGATATTAACCAATGGCGAATATGTCGCTCGATGACAGTCGATTTCACCGTACCTACGTAGTCGTTAATATCGGGGTTATTTTTTTCTTGCTGGTACAAAGCTGCGTTTATTGTGTACAACATTTACCTTCATCATATTTCACAAATATTTAAGGTTTCCAATAACCTTCGAGATGTAGCAAGAGAGTATTTTCCGACAAAAATGGTGTTGATGATACCGTTTAATGAAATTGTCTGAACAGGCATTGACAAATTAATTTTACTTATTGTGAAAATTTCCTCTTCTGAAAATAACGTTCTGGCAAGTCATTAAATGATTGTTGCATGACTTGACAATAATCTTATTTAGAAATATTCCGGATTCATTCGAATAGACTTTCCTTTCACAATGAGTTAACTGGCAAAATCAAGTGCTTTTCTATTTGATTTGGCTGCTCTTTTTTCTATTATTTCTCTAAGAAGATTTGAATAAACGAACTAAAATATTTATGATCTTTCTTTCTTTCTTGATTATGTGCAACACACCGGTTGAGTTATGTTGGGTGTCGTCGGCATCGGAAGTAGCTGATGGTAAACATTTGTATATATATGCTGATGAATATGATATGGAAAAAAAAGTTTCTGGAAAATGAGAAAATGGCAGGTCTCTACCGAGAGACACTGGCTCCTTTCTTTTTCTCGTCTATCCAAATCAATTTTTTCCTCATACAAAAGGAAAACGTTGGGTAAAGCTGCCGAAAAAAGAGAGAAATGGGAGGTGAAAGAAAAAACTTAGACAACATTTACAGAATGAGATCGAGATATATGTGTATAGAAAAATTCAAGTAAAATAGAGAAAAATTAATAAGAAAAAAAAAACACTGTAAGTTGTTTTTTCGAGATGAATTTATTAGATTACTTTTTTTCTCTTTTGTGGACGTGTTTAGTTTGGAGCAACTAGCAAAAATAAAAACAATGTCACAATATCAGAACCCTGTAGACGACTACAATGATTCGCGACGAAATCAGTTTGAGAGCGAGGGTGGGCATGTATATTCGAATAATCATTCTGGTCGGGAGTTAGACGAAGTCGAAATGTCCAAAAGTCGAAGATTTGTCAAGCAAACAGCGAAATTTCTCGTCTCACAGGTTGGGCTCGTCGGTCTTGTTGTTGTATATGCAATCGCCGGGGGATTTCTATTCGAATTACTCGAGCAACATCAAGAAAAATTGAATTGTCAGGAAGCTCAAGGTGAAATCGCCGTGCAATTAACGAAACTTAAACAAAAAATCGTCTCCTATGTGCAATACAACACTTCAGTAACTTCACCACCGCCTTCGCCAACATCCGTTCCAACGTTAACATACGTTCTCGAACGAGACAATCAAACCGTAGCGTATGAAAAGATCGCGACAATGTTATACAGTTACCGAGATTTTATTATATCCATTGGATCAGAATATCGGTACTATGGAGATGACTGTTCGTCTACCAAATGGACACTTCCGAATGCATTATTGTTCGCAATCACGATTATTACTACAATTGGCTATGGAAACATTACGTAAGAATGATTAAATTCAGAGAAAACAGAGTAGTATTTTTTTTTGTTTTTAGACCCGTAACATGTGAGAGACATTACTCTTGAACGCTCGGTATTCTTTTATCAAAAAAGAATTTTTGTATTTTATAGGGGAGGGTCAAATCTGTTGCATATGTTATGCAACAATCGGTAAGATAATCGGAACGTCATGTTTTTCTTCTCAATACGAAACGATCTGTTTAGGCATTCCAATTTTTCTCCTATGTATCGCGAATATTAGCGGTGTGTTGGGAGAAATGTTCCGGTTTGTATATGGAAGAATATGTTGTGGCGCTTGCTATATGATCAAGAGGCGTCGCGCACAAGCACGAAAAGCGAAAGCAGAAGAAAATCGGGTAAATAATATGGATGGCAATGGTACGAAAAGTAATGGATGGGATGCAGATGACAATATAAACGAATCATCAGAAAAGAAAGGACAGTCGAAGACTTTGGAAAATGAAGCTGGTGATGTGGACGAATCGTTGGATGATCAACGTGTGACAGTGCCATTGACGATCACGATGTTAATCATTGCCGTATATATCTTTGTCGGATCGGTGATTTTTCATAATTTCGAACAATGGACTATGACTCAAGCTGGATATTTCTGTTTTATTACATTGTGTAAGAATATTGAATGAATAGAATTTCTTAACAAGTCTAGTTCTTCTCTTTTAGCAACAATCGGATTTGGTGACTTTGTAAGTCTCCGTTTTCATTGCATCAAACATTCCTAATGATATGATTTTTAACGGTATTGAACTACGATTTTTGCTTTAGGTTCCTGGTCAACAAAAAGGTGATCCTGTTTACAAGCTGATTCTCGGTTCGGTCTACGTACTTTTCGGTATGGCAATTTTAGCCATGTGTTTTGATTTGATGCAAGAAGAAATCGTGGCTAAATTCCGTTGGATTGGCCGTAAACTTGGTATTCTGGACAAAGAAGGAGATGAATCGAGTACGTCAAACGACAAGTCAGTGAATAGTGATAGTACAACACGCCCAACAACTGCTGTATCGACGAGAGCATCAACGCCAGCGGCGAATAGAAATGGGAAAATGTCTGACGATGATAATGAAAGTGGCTGGCAAAGGCAATATTCTAGTGGAGGACGCAAACTTAGTCCTCGAAATAATCATGCTCGTGTTCATCCAATGGAAACAGATTCAAACGAAGGTACACTTCATCAACGAGCAGCGGCGACAAAATTTAATTAACAATACCATTTTCCGAAAGTTCTTTTTCATTTTTCTCTCCAGTCTATCACCTTATATTCATACAAATATATATTTATACGCATATACATACATGACATGTTTTTCTCATTGCTTCACTTTATCTTATGTGAAATAAAATCTTCATTCCCTCGATGTACTTTTTGATTACTTCGTAGGTCACTTGGACGAAACAATCAACGAATCGAATATGTTCTATATTTATTTCGACTTAGTGGGCTGCACCCAAGAAACATGGCCTGCCTTTCGACTTTGTACTTTTTTAAAGACGAAGTAGTCAAATTGTAGTATAGACAAGTGCAGTAACTCCGTTGACGTTCTTCACGTTGAATAATATACTTTATTCAGGCAAGTCAAATCAACGGACGATCGATTCTGTGTAAAATATCAATTCATTTGTTGAAAGAGAACGAAATAGTTTATTTGAACAACATACAAAACTAAAAACAGTTTATTCTTTTGTTAATTTGCTTCTATTTCCGTCGAATATTTGCGTTCGTGAAAAGACCGACGATGTGGGACTGTGCTGATGAGATTATTTCTAAGTTCATCCGTAAGTACATAAAAGGAATTGACAAACCATGGAGCATTATCTCGAACTAATTCTCGTACAACATTGCCGCCAAAGCCGATAAAGCCGTCAGCGTTGGCTTCCATATCGGTTGCACCGTCACCGATCATAATTAACCGTTGGTAGCCAAACTTCGCTTTCAAATATTCTATAGCACGACCTTTACCACCGGAATCCGACGTCATTTCTTCTTCATCGAAACCAGCATAAGATCCATCTTCATTGAACAACAATTGATTGGCAAAGACATTTGTCAGTGGGATATTTAATGATTTTGCTACTGGATCAACAATTGAATGAAAACCACCTGTTATTAAATACACCGGAATGTTTCGCTCATGTAATAAAGCAATCAATTCAGCGATACCATCGGTTAATTCTGATGGATGATTTGTAACAAACTGTTCTAAGCGTTGACGTGTTGGTTGGATCAAATTGAGACGTGCTTGTAATGCGGTACGAAAACTCATATTTCCACCCATAGCATTTCGTGTAATGGCTTCGACTAAAGCACCAACTTGTTGAAATTTCGCTAGTTCATCTATAGCTTCATCCACACACACTGTTGAGTCAACATCGAAACAAACACAATCGGCTGTTAGCCATAATTGACGAATTTGATCATGTTGATTCGTGTTTGATTCAGACAAGCCTTTTGTCATTCTCGAATATGGGTAACGCACACTGATCTACGCAGCACAAGACACACACACGCGATAATATTCGTACTTCTTATATTTGTGCTCCTATCGCATCACTTCTCTACGGGTACTATTGAGTGGGTGATTAAGAGACGAACGCGAAACTGATAACATGGGTAACAGATGTACGCAGCACGCATTCGAAGCATGATCCACAATGTAGAATACGAATGATAACGAATGTGGTTAGAGAAATAATGGTTCGATCTTTATGAGAGAAACATGTTTTGATGATTGTTTGCATGATAGCGAAATGACGAAGCGAAATAGAACCAGTACGACCTTCGTACTATCGCTGTTGCATCAGCTATTATTAACTAGATTTTCGATTTATCTGTCAAGGACATTTGTACGATAATGAATCTTCACTGAAAGTACAAGCCCAAATGAAACGTATTTTGTTTCACGGAGGCACTTTTTCTCCATCGGGTCTAATAGAATATGAAGAAGAAAAGATTTTCGTTCTGTAGGCGAACCCTTGATAATTACAAATAACTTTATCAAATGTATCTGACACGTGGTTGTAAGGAACGACGTTCGAAAATTGAACGTTTGAATCTATTCAATTTGAAATCATGTTACATGATGATTATTCATCGGTAACATCTGATTTAGATACTCATACTGATCAGGTAGTCGGCATCGGATGAAATTTCTCATGAGATTTTTTTATTTATTTTCCAAGATTTACCTAAGCGTCGTGTTCGCACATAGTAAACTTGGTGCGGCATTCTATGATTCATCATCAGCTATCATTTATTTCATTCCCGATGTTGAAGAAACATCGCGATTCGATATTACTCAACAGAGTAGACACTTTTTCCATTGAGAATATACTTCGGATGAGTTGAATTATTTAGTTTTAACGGATATTCAACCGTCAATGGTCATTTGTTCAGCGAAAACGAGTGATGAATTTTATAAAGCATTAAATGATCATCTTAATATTCAAACAAGTAAATTTCAAGAAAGGAAATCGAATTTTTCTCGAATGATTTCACTAATTCTAGTTGACGAAAATCAAACAATTACGAATGCAAAACTACAATTGGTTCCACAAGCTTATTTTCGTAATTATAAACATTAAATTATATTTCGAATTATTTCTGTTGGATAGATAAAGACACTGTTGAACGGACGATTCTAACATTAAAATCACTCTATCCATTGTCATGTGATACTGACGAGAAAAAGCGAACGTACATTTCAGCGAAAATGCCGTTTAATATTCCGAATACAGTACACTTGAAAGCTTCTATGATCATACTTTTTTTTTATCGAAAAAGTTATTTCTAGTTAAGTGCCATCGGTGGTCTCTTACCGGTTATCGAAGAGCGATGTCCAGTTCTATCATACGAATTTGATTTTCTCACAGGAAATATTCTGGCTTTACGTCCATATGATCTGTCAGTATAAAACAGCTTGTCGATCATGGGAAAATGTACTTTTCATTCATTAGAAATGCTTTCATGATTGTTCATCCATTCACATTTCGGTAAGAAAGACTAATTGATTCGTTACTCATCTTTTTCTTCTCATCATCTTTGGCAAGAGCATTGGAAATTTTCAATCCTACTGTTCATCCATCGATATACAAAGCAAATACTGCAAATAACCTTCGAGAAGTGAATAGTCTCTTTGGTAATTAACGAAAAGACTCTTTTCATTTAATATTTCGTGTTCTTTTTTGAAGCCTTTCTTAAACGATGTGTGTCATCAGTTGGTAGTCGAAAGTTAAGGTGATTTATTCTTGATCATCTCTTGAGTTATCAAAAGATTACGTATAGATCTTGGTGCTTGAAGCCGTGTCGTTCACCAGACGTGTTAGAACGTCGTTATGATGTCATAGAATTCTTTCTCAATCCAAATCAACATGAACTAATGCGAATGTTACGTGAACAATTGAAATCGATTGTGAATATTCCCGTAAGTTGATCATTCATGAATCAATGTCGATTGATATATTTATATATTAGGCTTTATTGCGAAAAGTGTTTGATCAAAATACTAAAATCACCATATGGAAACAGATAATTGAAGTATGAATAGTAACTTGAGGAAATGAACAGTGTAGCACAGATTTGTTTTAGTCTTTACGAACAATACTTCGAATTCGAATGGCATTAGTATCATTTCGAATGAATACTTCCTTTTTCAATGATCTCTGCACAAAACTGACGGATGATTTACCAAAACTGTTAAATATTATTGAGACAAGTGTAATCTATCTCGAATTGAATGTATTCAGCGGAAAGTCTATCGTTTTAATTGATATAGATTGATTTACAACGAAGTGTTCGCGATAATCGTATCGTTTTCATTGATCCAACCGATCCTGATCTGGAACAATGTGCGTACAAACCACTAACAACTCCTTTATTATTTGTGTTTCATTTCTAGTACGTCAAGATCTCGTTCAATTAAATATCAAACTTCGTCAACAAACTGAATATGCAAATAACCTGCTATTACACTGTGGAATAGACTCCAATTACGCGTTAACGCAAGTAATTTTTGAACCCAAATATATAGTATCGAAAATCTGAACTTAGGACAGTGCGACATTGCTAATAAAAGGTGAAAAATTTGATCATGACGATCTGATTTGGAATGATCGACAAGGACAGACATGGCGATGGTAAGTGTAAATTATCGAAGCAATATTTTGATAGACTAATTTGACTCTATTCATTTTAGTCGTACTTGTGAGATGAACATGACGATCCAAGAAGCAGAAGAAAAACGAAAACAATTGTTAGCAAAAGAATTCAATATTCAACGGAATCTGTCATTGGTATGAATAAGAAATATTCGTTTGAGTAAAAATTGAGACAAGAATACAATGTTTTCAAGGCTCTTCGCGATGGTACAGAGTTGTTCGTTGATGCAACAGAACTGTGCTCACAGCTTGATTGGTAAAAACGGTGGTTTATACACTGAGTTTCCTGCATATTAAATTTAGTTTGCTGTCATTTGCTTTGATTGCCTATGAACAGAATAACTATACACGGCCTGAGTTATTAGAAAATAATCAAATCGAAATTGTTGATGGAAGGTTTGACTTCTGTTTATAACTACTTCAGATAATGATTGAATCCGATTTTAGACATCCATTATTACCAGCAAGTACGGTTGTTCCGAACAGTTATATAAGCGATGCGCATCCCGATAAGACGAACATTCATATTCTAACTGGATTTAACTGTTCTGGGAAAACAGTTTATATAAAACAAGTAAGTATACCGGGACTCATTGAATCTTATTCATCTTGTATTCAGACTGGATTGCTTATCTACATGGCACAAATCGGTAGAGTATTGAGCATCATCTAGCAATGTGATCAATAGTCTTTTTTTAAATTAATCAAGGATGTTTTGTACCAGCTAGTAAGATAAGACTTGGTTTAATGGACAAATTATTCGTAAAGATTCACACAGGTACGCATCAGTCGTCGTCTTGTAGATGAATTGTACAGTAATTTAGATACACATTTAACAATGGGCGTATCGAACTTCTTGCGTGATCTATTTGAGACATCGTTTGCTGTCGCTGGTGCAACGGGTCGATCGTTGGTATTAATCGACGAGTTTGGTATTGGTACAAATGAAGTATGAAGAACTTGTCTTGGTAATAATCGATCGACGTCTAATAGATTGATGGGACATCGTTATTGGCCTCGTTGATAACGATTTGGTCGAAAGCGGAGCAAGCATGTCCACATGTTGTTATTGCTACGCATTTTCATGATCTTATTCAACAACGTTTGATCTCTACGAGTTCAAAAATTCAATGCAAAGTAGAGTTTGATTGCAGAACAGCAAATCTGATAGCGAGCATTTTATTAGACGATGGAAACGATGTACGATGATGACGGCAAACTTGTCTATTTATATCGCGTGATCGATGGTCTGTGTACTCGCAGTCAAGCATTTAGTGCTGCATTAACTGCTGGCTTACCGGAAACTGTTGTTCATCGCGCAAATGAAGTGAAACTCAGTCTGTACATTTTCATTTCATCACTATTCTGTTTGTTTAGTTACTCGGTAAAATTGAAAATAATCAAATACTTCATCCGATTCGAAACTTTGCTGATATGGAAGAGTAATGAGATGTTTCGGGCTTGATTTGTCTTTTGTATAAAATTATTTAGAATGGCTGATCTTGTTCAACGAGCAGTACAAGTTAATATAAACGACACCGACCAAATTACACTTTTCTTCCAACATTTAAATCATATCATCACTCAGTGTAGTAAAGAATGAAGAATTAATGCAATAGCTCATTGTTTTATTCGATACTTTATTAAAAATAAATAAATCATGTTCACATAATTGGTTCATTAGATTTAACTTCTTTTAAAAGTTGATTTAATTAATGTTACCTTCGTATGTCAGAGCTAATCCTTATAATGACCTTGAAAAAACAGTCAGCGACATGCGAAGTCATTATACAAATCGTCTTACTACTGTAAGATGAGCTGGCAAAGTCAGTTTTATATTAAATGTCTGAAGATAGTAGATAGACATACAGAAACATGTTCAAGGTAATTTATTTAACAAAAGAAACAAGAAAAAAGTTGACAAAGAATTTTTTCATCAATATGGTTGACAATATAAAACAGAATTACTTGGCAAACAGTTATTCTACTAAGAGGATTGAAATAATCCAATCTTCTTAGTGTTTGAATGACGAAAACACGTGATCAAATGATAGTTAGTACGTGTACGGTGCACCTGTTTGAGGCGCTTCTGCACTCATTTCTCTCGCCATACGTGAGCAAGCAGTGATATACTCGTTGAAATCTAACGCACCTGTTTGATTAATATCGAAGTTTCGAAACGCTGACTCAGCATCCCGCTCTAACGCTTCCCATGTCATGTTCAGCAGAGATGCTACATAGAGCTTACGAAAACCTTCGCGATCAATAACACCATATGAATTTGTATAAGATAAAAATTCATGTCGCAATCGCTCAATATCTTGAACTGACCAGCCCGTTAAATTTGCAAGAAATGCATCGTTTTCATAGTATGAAGCAGGATTATTACCAGTGGGTAAAGATAATGGTGGCGGGACACTATAACGAGGCATGAAAGGTGCACTGGGAAATGCAGGATAATAAGAAGCTTGCGCTTGTGAAAAAGGCGATCGATATGGCGCAGATTGCTGTGGTGCCATTGGTTGCTGAACCACTTGTGGCTGCATCATCGGTTGCTGAACTATTTGTGGTTGTATCACCGGCTGCTGAACCATTTGTGGTTGCTGTTGCACATACTGGGGTTGTTGTTGCACAGCAGGTTGTTGTTGAAAAGGTGCATAAACTGCACCTTGTTGTGGGACTGCTTGAACTGTGCCTTGGCTCTTTTTGAGTACGTTACCCATAATCGTATTGTCTCTGTTTATATATGTGTAAAAATGTCTATGTAAATAATTGTTCTTTTTTCAGATCGAAATATGTTCGACACAAGTTAGGTATCCATTTAACAGGCTAGATGCAGTTTCTTTGGTTAAATCATGGTCGATACAAAACAAATGACAATGAAATATTCGAATAATGATAACATATCTATACTGCATGCAAGGCAAAAATTAGTCAGGTGAGACCATCTAAAAATAACCTTGTATCCTTTTCTTTCATCTTTCGTTCGTTGCTTTTGTATTTCTATCCGACGCGTTCAGCCGCATAAAACGTATCAAATCAATCGGTGACAAGGTACTTTTCGTAAGAAAACGTACGTCTTACGAATAGAAATATACGGCAATCATGAACAGTTTTTTTGCAACTCGAGAAAAGTATGAAATAAGTTTCCTAGGAAATATTCGAGTACTCTCCAAACATGCCATCAGTTTCGTTCATTATACATCAGTACAAATAGAAAAGTTTATTGTGAACAGCTCATTATAAGACATCGCACTCGAATTGTTCGATCTAATTACAGGGCATCAGGAAATTTTGAAGGTTCTTGTTTCCATCAATAGAACACATGACATAAACTCATATGAATTATGCAACCAAGTTGAATGAGTTTCCTTTGATTGCGTGAATAGGTCTTGATGACAACTAAAGCAGTCCAAGCAATCCTGAATGCTCTGAAGTTTGAGCGACAATGGGCAAAGTTTTCCAACTCAAATAAATGAATATCTGATTAAAAAGATCTTTTCATGTGCTACTCGATTCTATCATTCATCTTCCTCTACAACTATCTTTGTAACCCGAAGAACGACGAGCTGTACTGTCGTCGTAGAAAGAGAAAAGAGTTTCAAAATAGACACGAAGGGAAGCGTATATGTCAAAAAAGAAAGACAGAATGGAGTGCATGAAAAATGATGAAAAGAAAGAGGATTACGCGTGTCTAAGAGCTATCCAATCATCGCATCTCTAAGATTACATCAAGCTCTGTCATTATTATCAAATGGCTGAAATGAAATCAACGGTTGAGAATCGAATTCAGACCGATCCACTTGTCATATCGGACTCGTTCGAAGGATATTCACTAACTTATTTCAAGTAAACAAGTATATATTTTCTCATTTGAAAGTATCGGATATTTTTTTAGCTTACCGTTGCATTATCGCGATGATTTACAGTCTGTTCTCATTCCGTATGGGTTTGTTCAAGATCGTATTGAAGCGTTAGCTAATCAAATATTCGCCGATTGGCATATTAATCTTCCAGAACAATTGAGTAATTTAATTATTTACATCTAAGCGTTAATAACAAACGTTTTGTTTTCGTCCTTCTAGTTTGTCTATGTGTATTAAAAGGCGGTTATCGTTTTTTTTCAGATTTAATTTCCAAAATTCAACTAAACAATCGGTATCTCTCTGTAGGTCAATAACCGTTTATCATTTCTTGTTTTTTTTCTTCTAGTCTTCATAATTGTCGCAGTTTACCAATGAGTCTAGAATTCATTCGTACACGAAATCAGCCGAATGATCAACTTGAAATTATTGGTTTAAGCGATTTACATCGTTTGAAAAATCGAAATATTCTGATTATCCAAGACATTATCGATACGGGTAGCCGCGTGGATATATTGAAACAGAAATTAGAACACTTCCAACCGAAATCTATGCATGTAGTGTCTTTATTTATGAAAAGGCAGTCTGATAAAGCTTGTATTTTCAAACCAGATTATTGTGGTTTTGAAATACCTGATCATTTCGTTGTTGGTTATGCATTAGTAAGAAGACAAAAAGCTTGAATTGACTGGTAACATTCGTTATCTTTTGTAGGATCATAATGAATATTTTCGTGATTTGGAACATGTTTGTATTTTGAAGGAATCAGTCATGTCAAAATATAAAATCATCGATAAACGTTTTACCGAATGAGCCAATGTCTTCGTTTAACTTTCTAATAAATGTCAAGTGAATTTCAAATCAATTTTTCGTTCTCGTAAGATGTGTTTTTCTTTCATTACTCAATCGATATAGCGAGTCGATTGACACGCTTGGTAGCTCCCAGGTTATTTTGTACACGTGTTGTGCATTTGTCTAGCTGTAAAAATGAAAGTTGGACGCGAGTTTTTGATATGGGTGTTTGTATTGAATTTAATCAAACTTTCATCATCGAAATTCTTCAATTTAACAATGACGATGCCAACTTTAAATAAATCGATCGTAAGGTTCCTACTGATGAGAGAAAATAACGACGAGATGTGTTTTTAGAACAATCAGTCTGTTTATATCGCCTTGAAACTGCCAACTGATGAGGAACTATATATAGGTTTGCTAATATTTCTCTTTCGTGGAAGATCGCGTTGTGATTATTGCATCTTTAGTTGATTTTCATCCAATAATTAATATTCAACGGGCGAAATTCATAAGCACGTACCTCTGTTCGAAACCTTATCATACCGAGGCAAATTTCTGGTTTGTACTTTCAGAACAATTGATAAATAGAATATTTGGAAATCTATAAACTAGGCTGGACACACGAGCCTGTGAATCTGTAGATCAATCAGTGTTAATCTACGAATGGTATGAGAGTGTTCCTGTCGTACAATGGCCGAAAGGTTATTTTCTGTTTGATTTTCTGATTGACATTCTGTGAAGTCGATTTAGACGCTGGTCTTCGCGTTGGAACCAATACTCCATATCGATATGTTGTTGTCAATGTTCACTATCGATCGAGTGACTCGAACGATATCTACGCTGAGCGAATCACTTTGACACGTCAAAAGTATGAAAGCGTGGAGTAAACGTCTTTGTCGAGTTCTTCATTTATTGTTAGACCAAAGTACGAGATAGGAATGTATGATATTATGACAAAAGCATTGAATATTCAAAGTAAATGCAAATTTGGTAACAAATTATCTTTGTGACAATGGTGTTTTAGAGGATCGTGTTGATTTTTCTTGTCAATATGATTCATCTGAGATGAAAATATTTTCCACATTATTTTCCTCGAATTTTCAAGGTATATTTATTCAACTCCATGTTCGGTAACAATTACTGGCTAAGAAACTAATTTAGGTAGTGCTGTTTCATTGTATCGCGTACGAAATAATCAAGTACAATCGATTATAAAAGGTATTTTACAAAGAAAGACATTCGACGGTGATGCATTCTAATGATATAGGAAATCTTGCTTGGCCGCAAACATTCTATCAGTTATCAAATGTGGCAGATATCAAAGCGGAAGATTACTTGATTGGTTTGTGTGCATTTGAAAAGCCAATACAAGATCAAATGTTGAAGTATGTATTTCATTGAAACGTTTACCATGTATGATTTCTTCGATGTGTCAGATCTCGTTATTTCGTCTGCCAACTTACACTGATGTTTTATATCGAGCAAGGAGAGAAAATAACGGCAGAAGGATGTGAACATAACGATTTTTCAAGCATTATTCAACGGTAGAATCACTTCGATACATTTTCTACTCTTTATCAGGAATATTTTTAGTTTTCTCCCAGTAAATGCTCATGATACCCCACAAACACTATTCGACATCAATCCAATGTATCCTAAACTACCACCTAACGAATGGATGCAAAGCCAGCTGAACAAAACACTCTTATCATCACAGTCCTCTGACAATGATACGCAAACTATCTACCTGATCTATGCGAATCAGCATCGTTACGACCAATTGATCATTCTCATACACAATCATCCGTTAATATCTATATTTATCATTTGGTTAATCTTGTTGGTGATTGGATTGGTAGTATTAATGTATGTTATCCATCGAGCACGTCGGATTATCGTATATTCATCGTCGCACATTGCTCGTCCAACATCGGTTACTGTTGGTGGTGATACAAGTTCTCTGAGTGGATGGTTAACTAAACGGCGATTTCAACAGTATGGAGATGATGATAGTACTGCCAACGTACCATTGACGAGTAAACATCGATGGGCATCCGATACTGAAGGAAGTGATTTATCCGATACAGAAGTTTTTAATGCTAAGAGGGTTGCCCAAAAAAGTTAAGTTTCACACTTGAAATCAACCAAAGAACATTTCTATGAGTTCGTTTTCAATAAATAAATCATTTTACTCAGATCACAAATAAATATCTATAAGAGAAACATTCGTACGAATTCATCCATCAGCACACAATGAAAGGCGACCTCTACTCATTTAAGTTGCCAGGTGATTCCATTTGAATCATCTGAATGTATGGTGCTTCGCATTTAACAAAATTTCCTTCTATAAAGAACAAGTACAATGACTTATCGAGATATTAGCCGTATGTGAAATGAACTCTTCTTTCAAATGTACAGCACTTTTGTTTTTTGCGAACGCTTAGATCTATGTGAAATGACGCGCGTTCTTTCATACCCACGTTTGATCTCGATGGAAAATTTTCGTCAACCGAATTTTCGTCTCGTGGCTGAATTAATGGCTTGGCTTGTTAAACAGTATGATAATTCATCTTTCCCTCTCGCCTCATTAATCTTGAATTATTTCTAATATAGATACGACCCATTGAGTGAAGTTCCAACTGAGATTGAACGTGAACAAGATCGTGTTCTATTTATTCGTACTGTTGCTCAGATAATTGTAAGAATGTCATGACTTACGCACGGAAGTAGCTCTTTTCTTCTTATTTGATTCTAGGCTACTAAAGCACATGTTAAATTAAACACAAAAAAGCTTTATCAAGCAGATGGCTATGCGGTCAAAGAGATTCTAAAAGTGATCACACCGCTCTATAAAGCTTTAAGAGATAGTGAGAGTAAAGAATTAGATGATGAAGATGATCTTGATCATCGATATCGTTATGCAATGAATGATGACGTAAGTGAAGTTGAATACGAGTTCAACCTCATTTAAAAATTCTCAATTTGTAGATTGGAATATTGAAAACTGCTCGTTCGCTATGTTCAACTATTACTCAGAAAGGTGCTAATCTACATGAACTACTAGGGAAAGAAGTGGAAGCACGAGTGCGTAGATATCTCTATGTCTATATGTTCTAACAAATTTTACATGTAGGAATCTCGTCAAGGTGTGAAGAATCGGGAGGCGGTGTTAACCGATGTCCGAGATGGTATTAAGGAAGCTGAAAATGCAGCAAAAGTATGTTTGTTTTCTATCGCACTAATGAAAAGAAGATGGATTTGTTTTCTCCATAGACTGAAGTGGGAAAATACGATAAACTAGTCGCGAATGTTCAAATCGATGAAGTAGCACTCGATGAAAAGATCGCGAAACGCTTAGAAGAAAAAGATCGTCATCAACGTCGACTGGACATGCTAAAGAGCGTCAGGTAATTAAATCACAATCGAAGACTGCCTTCATAAACATTATCTTCGGGTCCTTTTTCGTAGACCGTCATTCATGAATGACTTCGAAAAATTAGAAACGGATCTCAATGGTCTATATGAAGATTATGTATTGAAATATCGAATATTGTCGTATCTGGAAAAGGAACTAGAGGGACATTTTCGAAATCAACGGGAAAAAGTTCAAGTAAGTGAGAACATTCAAAGGATCAATCTGGCGAAAATTTCTCTTTTACGAATACGAATAGGAAGTATCACGGCACTATATGCAAGCGATTAACTCACAAATGACTGAGCAAGATCAGCAAAGATTTAGTCGACAATTACAAGAGCATAATGACGACATCGGTGTCCAAAGTGATGAGGAAGATTCGGACGAAGATGAGTAAGATTGAATTGGACTAAGCACAACAAAGAAAGATTAATCTTCTCTTGAATCTAGTGATGATGAAGATGAGGACGATGAGGACGAGGGACAAGACGATGATGGTATGGATCAAGCGCCGACATCCCATGGAAACAAACTCAGTATTCAAAATACGACTTGACTTCTCTTCTGATGATAAATACTCTTGTATTCATTTTTAGCAAATGGTAAAGGGTATGGTGGTATGACAGGTGATTTAAGTGATGATGACCAGGAAGCACCACGTGGTGGACGAGGTCGAGGCGGTGGACATCCTGGTATGGATGATGAGGATGATGAGGATGTACGAGGTAGACGAAAACAACAACGAAGACAACAACGCGCAACTTTTGATGATGACGATGAGAATTTCTAATCTAATGTCTTTCATATAATCAATCACTAATGCACTTATAATGCTTGTCTTTTCAGTGCTTGTTTTTTTTAATAAAAATAACAACTCTTCATTCTTCGACTAGTGTTTATAAACCTTTAAGGTATAACGATAAGTGGAAAAGATTGAAATTGATCGTGATTGGTACATTTTTCTCCAAGGTAAGTCAATGAGTTTCTTTTTACAATGTAAGCGTATCCTGTGGAGGAATTGCCATCACGGCATCATTAAAAATGTCGACAACGAGAAACAGTGTTATTCTGTTTCATTGAGAACAACTAACAAATGGCAGGTCGACAAGCAACTGAAGATTCTGATGAAGAATTTCAAGAGATTCAATATGCGAAATTACAAAATAATTACCGACATGCACGAGAAGATCAAAGAGAATATACCATCGAAAAAAAAGATCAACTACGAGTTCAAAGGTAGGATCTAGATGCATTTCAATTAAATATCTGAAAGGGTCCGTTTTTTTCGACTATAGAAAAACACTCGAACAATTGACAAGAGAACGTGATGAACTCGAAAAAGCATTTCGACTAGCTGAAAGTCTTGAGAATCAAAAACGTGATGAAGAGAAAACAAGGAAATTACAAGATTTGGTTCAAATGAAGGGTGAACCATCGATTTTGCCATGAAATTCTTCTTCTCATACAGTATTTTAGATCAATTACAAAGTGATATACAAAATGAAAAAACTATTTCAACAGAATTGGATGTTCAAATACGTGAATGGGAGAAGAAAATTCGTCAAAAACAAACCGAAGTTGGCGGTGCTCATGCTGCAGTTAACTTCAATGCTAATGTTCAAAAACAGGGACGCGTATTTGAGAACCGATTGGATACAGTGAGTGAATATTTATGCGAATAGACTATTCAGGAAAGATTTGATTTTCTAGGCATTAAAACGCTTTAATTCATTACTCTCATCGAATGGTTTATTACGTTCGGAAATTGATAGTCTACGCAATGAACGAGAACGTTATGAAAATTTATCACAGAAATCCGAAAACGAACTTCGCAAGCTCCGGGCTCAATTAGTCGAATGTATTGAAAAATCAGTCACTTCATACGAACAACGGTTAGATTGAGAAATAGTCATGAATCTCAATGGATTTGTTCTTGTTCTATTTTTAGAAAAGATGCTAACTCGAAAGCAATTATTCTTCAAAGTAAACCAATACTGAATGAGATAAACTAATACAATCTCTTGTTTGTAGACAAAGCTGAATCGGACAAATTTACTGCTGAAGCTGAAATGAGAGAACTTGAACGCCAGATATCCCACGATCGTAAACTACGTGATTTTATGAAACTTAAAGCACAAGAGCGACACGAAGACGAAGAACTTGTTACGTATCGTAAACAAAAAGGTTTGTGTGTTATCTCCGCATTGATTTTGCCAATCGAAAACATTTCCTTTCAGCCGCAGAAATAGCTGAGAAACGTCGCAAAGAAAAAGAAGAACATTCTGTTGAAGCATATGAGACAAATTTCCAACAAATTCAAAGAATCAGTGGTGAACCTGATCTACAGAAACTCGTGGATAAATTTATCGAAGGTAAAAATCTTTATTTACTCAATGAAATTTCAATTGATTTTTTTGACTTCACTTCTAGTTGAAGATAAGAATTTTGCTTTGTTTAACTATGTTAATGAGCTAAATAATCAAATCGAAACTTTACATGAAGATATTGCTAATGTGAAACAAGAAATTCGTGATTTTGAAAGTCAAGGCGTTGCATTGCAAGATCGACAAAAGAGACAAGTCGAAGAGATCGAGAGAAAACGTGCGCAAGCGACGATTTTAGCGGATGAATATGAAGAAAAACATCGAGCAGCAAAAAAGCTTCTCGATGATTGCCGAGACGGTAAGTTCGAGACCTTATCATCTTTATCTCAAACGCATTTCTATTAGGTATCGGTTCATTATTCAAAAAGATTGGCTGTGATCGTGGACAAATCGATCATCTCCTACAAAGTCACGAAGGTGTCACTGAGGACAATATGATCAAATATTTAGGAATCATCGAAGAACGAACAAATGAATTATTAACAGCACAAGCAACTATCATTGCTAAAGTAAAGCGAAGTAAATTTGCGTTGTATTGTAAAGAGGATTCGTAATTTAGGAGCAAAATATGTCTCTACGTGAACGTGCACCAAATCTGATTGGAGATGGACCATCGGGACCACCACCGAATGTTCCTATTCATCTTCCGAACACGTAAGTGATGTCTTTTCTTGCTTGTTTGTTTTTTTGTAGAAGATTTTTTCGATTTGGTTCAAATAGAGATGATCGTCGTGATTTTGACGATCGAGATGGCAAAACGGAAGAAGAACTGAAACCATTGACACGTGAAGAACTAAAACAGCGTGCTATCGATCATGTTAGAAACCTTGAAAAACGAGCATTACAGCAAGAACAAAGCAAATATTCCGATATAGCACCAACGTCACGCGAGAAAACTACAAGTGGAACAACAAGAGCCGGCAACAGTGCGGGCGCCGACAAGTTACCAACGAATCGCACACGTTGAACAACGACAGTGAATAAACTAAGAAATCTATCTATATACATATATATATCCATGTTTGTCTGTTATTGTGTTCGAAATAATTCAAATAACGTTTATCATTATTCATAATAAATAAGAGAATTTCAAATGTCTTTCATTTAATAGATGCTATAGCCTGTAAAAGAACATCTCAGCTGATGTTTTCGGTAAGAAAAAAAATGCAACATATAAAATCCTATTTACACTTTGTTTTAAATCGGATCGATATATTTGCATACTAGACGTAGACAAACGTTCTCTATCGAAATATTATGTATTCAATGTTTGTTCAATAGCTTAATCATATCTAACGAAACAAACTTTCGTTGTGAGTTTTGTTATACATATAAAGTCAATGAGGTGATTTGAACCAACATATCATATTGGTAGCCTTCGATAAAAGTTCAAAAGTATCATGTATCATAGATTTATGTAAAGTGATCGGTGAAAAATCTTTTTTCAGAGAAAACTATCGAATATGAGCGTATTTTCTTTCTAAAAATTTACAAGTAGTCAGTAATCTAGCCAGTAGGAACTGATGATGTGGTGCAATACCGTGCGCTACAAAACACACTAGGCTTTAGGAGATAGATATAAAAACCACCAATACAATAGTTGACTTCTGCTGTATAGTTCGAAAAACAGGTGAATATTCCACTACTAAAACACATTGTTCCGTTGCTACTGGTACCTAAAGTCGTTGGTAACGTGCCATTGAACCAAATTTGTAAAAACGCACTACACTTATATTGTTGAACTGGTGTCTGTACTACGATATCACCACTACTACCTACGAATCTTATCCAAGCACCATGATTACTTGCGTTGAATATAGGTCCATTATCACATCCATATGATTGTCCTGTATAAGCGACATTACGTGTTGGGTCATCAATCGATGTATATGACGTACAAGGTGGTCCACTTTGACTCCCTATCAGTACATTACTTGTTACCAGTGACGCGAATGTTGTCGATGCTAAAAAATATGGAAACTTTCTTTTTATGACAAACTTTTTCATTTAAATACGCTAAGATCAGACACAAACTTACTAGTATTCACATTCAAAAGTCCCAGTGTTGTTACTCTCGGTGAATGTTTGATTGTACCAAGTATAACACCTAGAATAATCGCAACAGCTATGATAATCAAAATGGCAATGATAAATGTTATGATCAATGCTCTCAAAGTGCACAATGGTTCCGCATAATCATCTGCCCATCTAAATTATATTTGCTGCACTAGTGTTTCAACGAGATTTTGTCGTACTTATCATAGAAATTGTCGGCGGAGGACATATACTCATTGTCGTGATTAAAACTAAATTCGTTGGACTCTTTCGATGATCCATGCATTGATTTAGAACTTTCGAATGCTTGTGGAGTACCAGTTGAGGGCGGACAATTGAATTGAACCTTTTTGATTGTCTTCTTATTTAAATTCGACTGAAGGATTTGTCTGCTAGGAAGAAACTGTAAATCATCTGGATACTGGTTTTTCCATGCAACTGCAATTGAATTCATCGTGTGATCTAAGCAAAGAAGTTTCAGCTTATAACTAAATTAAGAAATTTTTTGTTATTGAAATTGATTTCTAAGATTTCATGAAAAAAAACAAAAACATACAAAGAAAACTTTTCATTGCATGGAATATGTGCATAACAAAATTGAATTCCAATCAACATGGATGAAAAAGAATAGAGAAATTGTAAGTTATTCTAAGGGATTATGTTGACACTCAAACATTCTTTGACATGGATCGATATTTTTCAGAATACTTAGTGTTTGAATACGAATTTTATTTATTCTGATTAAATAAATCATATAATTCACACTGGTCATCAAAGAAGTTCGATATCAAGAGAAAGTTCATTTTCTCTTCTTCATCAATTACGATTGATAGAAACGATCATTTTTCACAATGATTTGCAACGCAAGAAAATCGGTCTGTTAAACGTGTCAAAAAAAGCGAGTTAATCTTATTGGTAAACGGATGTTCATAAATCATCGAAATACTATTCCCATTGTCATTTGTCTTCAGTCTATTGTCGTTTGTTTCATTGTTTCTGATCATAAGTGATGTTATTACTCACACACACACACACACCGTGTTGATAGATATAAAAGTCTCGTCACTTCATCAATTATCATTCCTTCATGTTTTGCTGGCATCGTATGTATTTATTCCCTTGTTGAAGATTCTTCACATTAACGCGTTCAACGAAACGAGAATAAATTGGTTTAAAGCTTGCTCTTTTCTCATCCATCTGTTCTTCTTTGCGTGTGCCTAACGTCTGCTCATTAACTATTCATATTGGAATTGAGATGTGACTGATGCTTGCATTTTCTTCTTCTCTGCCGCTCAAGTCTCGATTTTATCTCAAGAGACGAGATCGTTTCTTGTCTCGTCGCGTTCTCTCATACAACTTAATATGAATTTCGATGATTCTTCACAAAGAAGAAGGAAAACGAATGAAATTCCAAGGTACTCGACAGTTGCATGTTTAGACATACGAATACGAGAGATCAATTAATTGACGTTCCATCATGTTCGTCTTCTTCTCTTGATGATGATCGACAGTATCGATGTCGACATGCAATGTTCTTCCGAGTATGTATTCATACGAAGATGAATTATTTGACCGCGAGAATATCTCTTTGTTTCGACAATATGTCTTTAATTTGATATCGAGGAACAACAAGCATATTTTTCTTCGCTTGTTTCTTCTACTGATAATTTTCTTTGTAACGCCTCTTTTTTTTGTTCTTTTCTTCTTGATGAACAGTTGTTCCACAGATTAGGTTACATGGTACAGACGCGCGTGCGATGAACATACGGTTTGAGATATCAACCTCGATGTATGTCGTCTTGTCAATTGTTTTCAACACATGACCTTTTCTAATCAGTGAAATAAAATAGAAAACTAAAATCGAACAAAGCGACAATGTTATCGGAAATATTCAGATTTGTTTCTTTGCCTTCCAAACGTGTTCATGCAGAAATCCATTTCTGCTTTCATTCATCTCCTGTCTTTTTTCTAACTATAATGTCCTCTGGGCTCTCTAACACATTGTATACACCAATAGAAACCCTATCCGTATGTGTACACGCGCGAGCAAACGAACGATGGTAGTACGTCTATCGTGCGGCTAATTGAAAAATTAATGAAGCAGATATTTTCAAGCAACCACCTCCTTCGCCTAGCTGAATCCACGAGATAGATGAGACATCAACATCAACAACACACTCCGCAAGCAGCACCATCTTCAATCACCGCTCAACTGTATTCATCGACTTGTCCGTATGGCAAAGTAAAAAAAAAAGTAACAATCATTGACCAATAAGTATCTCACGTTCTTTGATGTGTCCCTTTTTCTTCTTGTCCAGCATGATAAAAGTTAACCTGCTGCGTTTTTAATTATAGATTCTGATATGTATTGAAATCAAACTGAGAAATGTCGATCCGAGATTTCCGTTGATTAGCAGTATTGATTTTTCACGTTTCCTGCACACACACAATCATCGTTTTCTCTCGGAACGAGTAAAACACTAGACAAATGCTGAGAGGTGATTTCTGGCTTGTTGCTATTTGTAAGCCGATTAGACTTAGTCGGCATGTANCTATTTATTCGTACTGTTGCTCAGATAATTGTAAGAATGTCATGACTTACGCACGGAAGTAGCTCTTTTCTTCTTATTTGATTCTAGGCTACTAAAGCACATGTTAAATTAAACACAAAAAAGCTTTATCAAGCAGATGGCTATGCGGTCAAAGAGATTCTAAAAGTGATCACACCGCTCTATAAAGCTTTAAGAGATAGTGAGAGTAAAGAATTAGATGACGAAGACGATCTTGATCATCGATATCGTTATGCAATGAATGACGACGTAAGTGAAGTTGAAGACAAGTTCGAACTCATTTGAAGATTCTCAATTTGTAGATTGGAACATTGAAAACTGCTCGTTCGCTATGTTCAACTATTACTCAGAAAGGTGCTAATCTACATGAACTATTAGGGAAAGAAGTGGAAGCACGAGTGTGTAGATATCTCTATGTCCATATGTTCTAACGAATTTTTCATGTAGGAATCTCGTCAAGATGTGAAGAATCGGGAGACGGTGCTAACCGATGTCCGAGATGGTATTAAGGAAGCTGAAAGTGCAGCAAAAGTATGTTTGTTTTCTATCGCATTAAAGAAAAGAAGATGGATTTTGTTTTCTTCATAGATTGAAGTGGCGAAATACGATAAACTAGTCGCGAATGTTCAAATCGATGAAGTAGCGCTCGATGAGAAGATCGCGAAACGCTTAGAAGAAAAAGATCGTCATCAACGTCGACTGGACATGCTGAAGAGTGTCAGGTAGTTGAAACACAATCGAAAGCTGCTTTCATAAACATTATCATCGGGCTCTTTTTCACAGACCGTCATTCATGAATGACTTCGAAAAATTCGAAACGGAACTCAATGGTCTATATGCAGATTATGTATTGAAATATCGAATCTTATCGTATTTGGAAAAGGAACTAGAGGGACATTTTCGAAATCAACGGGAAAAGGTTCAAGTAAGTGAGAACGTTCAAACGAACAATCTGGCGAAAATTTCTTTTTTACGAATACGAATAGGAAGTATCACGACACTATATGCAAGCGATTAACTCACAGATGACTGAGCAAGATCAACAAAGATTTAGTCGACAATTACAAGAGCATAATGACGACATCGGTGTCCAAAGTGATGAGGAAGATTCGGACGAAGATGAGTAAGATTGAATTGGAATAAGCACAACAAAGAAAGATTGATCGTCTCTTGGATTTAGTGATGACGAAGATAATGATGACGATGAGGATGAGGAACAAGACGATGATGGTATGAATCAAGCACCAACATCCTATGGAAAAAAATTCGGTACTCAGAATACGATTTGACTTGTCTCCTGATGATAAATACTCTTGTATTCATTTTTAGCAAATGGTAATGGATATGGTGGCATGACAGGTGATTTAAGCGATGATGACCAGGAAGCACCACGTGGTGGACGAGGCCGAGGCGGTGGACATCCTGGTATAGATGATGATGAGAATGTACGAGGTAGACAAAAACAACAACGAAGACAACAACGCGCAACCTTAGATGATGACGATGAGAATTTCTAATCTAATGTCTTTCATATAATCAATCACTAATGCACTTATAATGCTTGTCTTTTCAGTGCTTGTTTTTTTTTAATAAAAATAACAACTCTTCATTCTTCGACTAGTGTTTATAAACCTTTAAGGTATAACGATAAGTGGAAACGATTGAAATTGATCGTGATTGGTACATTTTTCTCCAAGGTAAGTCAATGAGTTTCTTTTTACAATGTAAGCGTATCCTGTGGAGGAATTGCCATCACGGCATCATTAAAAATGTCGACAACCAGAAACAGTATTATTCTGTTTCATTGAGAACAACTAACAAATGGCAGGTCGACAAGCAGCTGAAGATTCTGATGAAGAATTTCAAGAGATTCAATATACGAAATTACAAAATAATTACCGGCATGCACGAGAAGATCAAAGAGAATATACCATCGAAAAAAAAGATCAACTGCGAGTTCAAAGGTGGGATCGAGATGCATTCCAATTAAATATCTGAGAAGATCTGTTTTTTTTTCGACTACAGAAAAACGCTCGAACAATTGACAAGGGAACGTGATGAACTCGAAAAAACATTTCGACTAGCGGAAAGTCTTGAGAATCAAAAACGTGATGAAGAGAAAACAAGAAAATTACAAAATTTAGTTCAAACGAAGGGTGAACCAGCGACTCCGATATGAACTTCTTCTTCTTCTCATACGGTATTTTAGATCAATTACAAAGTGATATACAAAATGAAAAAACTATTTCAACAGAATTGGATGTTGAAATACGTGAATGGGAGAAGAAAATTCGTCAAAAACAAAGCGAAGTTGGCGGTGCTCATGCCGCAGTTAACTTCAATGCTAACGTTCAAAAACAAGAACGCGTATTTGAGAATCGATTGGATACAGTGAGTGAATATTTATGCGAATGGACTATTTAGGAAAGATTTGATTTTCTAGGCATTAAAACGCTTCAATTCATTACTCTCATCGAATGGTTTATTACGTTCGGAAATTGATAGTCTACGCAATGAACGAGAACGTTATGAAAATTTATCACAGAAATCCGAAATCGAACTTCGCAAGCTCCGGGCTCAATTAGTCGAATGTATTGAAAAATCAGTCACTTCATACGAACAACGGTTAAATTGAGAAATAGTCATGAGTCTCAACGAATTTGTTCTTGTTCTATTTTTAGAAAAGATGCTAACTCGAAAGCAATTATTCTTCAAAGTAAACCAATAGTAAATGAGATAAACCAATAAAATCTCTTGCTTGTAGACAAAGCTGAATCGGACAAATTTACTGCTGAAGCTGAAATGAGAGAACTTGAACGCCAGATATCCCACGATCGTAAACTACGTGATTTTATGAAACTTAAAGCACAAGAGCGACACGAAGACGAAGAACTTGTTACGTATCGCAAACAAAAAGGTTAGTGTGTTATCTGCACATTGATTTTGCCAATCGAAAACTTTTCCTTTCAGCGGCAGAAATAGCTGAGAAACGTCGCAAAGAAAAAGAAGAACATTCTGTTGAAGCATATGAGACACATTTCCAACAAATTCAAAGAATCAGTGGTGAACCTGATCTTCAGAAACTCGTGGATAAATTTATCGAAGGTGAAAATCTTTGTTTACTCAATGAAATTTCAATTCACTTTTTTTGGCTTCAATTCTAGTCGAAGATAAGAATTTTGCTTTGTTTAACTATGTTAATGAACTAAACAATCAAATCGAAACTTTGCACGAAGACATTGCTGATGTGAAACAAGAGATTCGGGATTTTGAAAGTCAAGGCGTTGCACTGCAAGATCGACAAAAGAGAAAAGTCGAAGAGATCGAGAGAAAACGTGCGCAAGCGACGATTTTAGCTGATGAATATGAAGACAAACATCAAGCAACAAAAAAGCTTCTCGATGATTGCCGGGACGGTAAGTTCGAGACTTTATCATCTTTATCTCGAACGCATTTCTATTAGGTATCGGTTCATTATTCAAAAAGATTGGCTGTGATCGTGGACAAATCGATCATCTCCTACAAAGTCACGAAGGTGTCACTGAGGACAATATGATCAAATATTTAGGGATCATCGAAGAACGAACAAATGAATTATTAACAGCACAAGCAACTATCATTGCTAAAGTAAAGCGAAGTAAATTTACGTTGAATTGGTAAAATTATTGGTAATTTAGGAGCAAAATATGTCCCTACGTGAACGTGCACCAAATCTAATTGGAGATGGACCATCAGGACCGCCACCGAATGTTCCTATTCACCTTCCGAACACGTAAGTGATGTCTTTTCTTGTTTGTTTGTTTCTTTTGTAGAAGATTTTTTCGATTTGGTTCATATAGAGATGATCGTCGTGATTTTGACGATCGAGATGGCAAAACGGAAGAAGAACTGAAACCGTTAACACGTGAAGAACTAAAACAGCGTGCTATCGATCATATTAGAAACCTTGAAAAACGAGCAGTACAGCAAGAACAAAGCAAGTATTCCGATATAGTGCCAACGTCACGCGAGAAAACTACAAGCGGAACGACAAGAGCCGGCAACAGTGCGGGCGCCGACAAGTTACCAACGAATCGCACACGTTGAACGAAGACAGTGAATAAACTAAGAAATCTATCTATATACATATATATCCGTGTTTGTCTGTTATTATCTTCGAAATAATTCAAATAACGTTTATCATTATTCACAACAAATAAGAGAATTTCAAATGTCTTTCATTTAATAGATGCTAAAGCCTGTAAAAGAACATCTCAACTGATATTTTCGGTAAGAAAAAAAAATGCAACATATAAAATCCTATTTGCACTTTGTTTTAAATCGGATGGATTTTTATTTGTATACTAGACGTAGACAGACGTTCTCTACCGAAATATGATGTATTCAATGTTTGTTCAATAGCTTAATCATATCTAAAGAAACAAACTTTCGTTGTGAGTTTTGTCATACATATAGAGTCAATGATGTGATTTGAACCAACGTATCATATTGGTAGCCTTCTATAAAAGTTCAAAAGTATCATGTATCATAGATTTATGTAAAGTGATCGATGAAGATTCGTTTTTCAGAGAAATCTATCGAATATGGGTGTATTTTATTTCTGAAAATTCATAAGTAGTCAGTAATCTAGCCAACAGGAGCTGATAACGTGGTGCAATACCGTGCGCTACAAATCGCACTAGGCTTTAGGAAATAGATATAAAAACCACCAATACAATAGTTGACTTCTGTTACATAATTAAAAAGACAGACGAATACGTCACTACTATAACAAATTGTTCCGTTGCTACTGGCACCTAAAGTCGTTGGTAACGTGCCATTGAACCAAATTTGTGAAAACGCGTTGCACCTATATTGTTGAACTGGTGTCTGTGCTACAATATCGCCACCGCTACCTACGAATCTTATCCAAGCACCACGATTACTTGTGTTAAATATAGGTCCATTGTCACATCCATATGATTGTCCTGCATAAGCGACATTACGTGTTGGATCATCAATCGATGTATACGATGTACAAGGTGGTCCACTTTGACTTCCTATGAATACATTACTTGTTACCAGTGGCGCGAATGTTATCGATGCTAAAAAATATGGAAACTTTCTTTTTTCTGACAATCCTTTTCGTTTAAATAATCAGAGACAAACTTACTAGTATTGCCATTCAGAAGTCCCATTGTTGTTACTCTCGATGAAGGTTTGATTGTACCAATTATAACACCTAGAGTAATCGCAACAGCTACAATGATCAAAATGGCAATGATAAATGTTATGATCAATGCTCTCAAAGTGCACAATGGTTCCGCATAATCAGCTGCCCATCTGAATTATATTTGCTGCAGTAGTGTTTCAACGAGATTTTGTCTTACTTATCATAGAAATTGTCGGCGGAGGGCATATACTCATTGTCGTTATTAAAACTAAATTCGTTAGACTCTTTCGGTGATTCAGAACTTTCGAATGCTTGTGGAGTACTAGTTGAGGACGGACAATTGAATTGAACTTTTTTGATTGTCTTTTTATTTAAATTCGACTGAAAGAATTGTCTACTAGGAAGAAACTGTAAATCATCTGGATACTGGCTTTTCCATGTAACTGCAATTGAATTCATCGTATGATCGAAACAAAGAAGTTTCAGCTTATAACAAGATCAAGAAATTTTTTGTTATTGAAATCGATTTCTAAGACTTCATGAAAAGAACAAAAACATACGAAGAAAACTTTTCATTGCATGGAATATGTGCATAACAAAATTGAATTCCAATCAACAAGGATGAAAAGAAAAGACAAATTGTAAGTTATTCTAACGGATTATGTTGACACTCAAACATTCTTTGACATGGATCGATATTTTTCAGAATACTTAATGTTTGAATACGAATTTTATTTATTCTGATTAAATAAATCATTTAATTCACACTGGTCATCAAAGAAGTTCGATATCAAGCGAAAGTTCATTTTCTCTTCTTCATCAATTACGATCGATAGAAATGATCATTTTTCACAATGCTTTGCAACGCAAGAAAATCGGTCTGTTAAACGTGTCAAAAAAATGCGAGTTAATCTTATTGGTAAACGGATGTTCATAAATCATCGGAATACTATTCCCATTGTCATTTGTCTTCAGTCTATTGTCGTTTGTTTCATTGTTTCTGATCATAAGTGATGTTATTACTCACACACACACACACCGTGTTGATAGATATAAAAGTCTCGTCACTTCATCAATTATCATTCCTTCATGTTTTGCTGGCATCGTATGTATTTATTCCCTTGTTGAAGATTCTTCACATTAATGCGTTCAACGAAACGAGAATAAATTGGTTTAAAGCTTGCTCTTTTCTCATCCATCTGTTCTTCTTTGCGTGTGCCTAACGTCTGCTCATTAACTATTCATATTGGAATTGAGATGTGACTG
>CAJNOJ010000039.1:0-96008 GCA_905250025.1 Adineta ricciae
TTCAGGCAAACATGGACTATCGGCAACATGACATATACGAGAATCACCTTTGCCTTTCTTCAAATAGAGTCTACAATGAATGTGTCGAAAGATGAAAAGTGAAATTAAGTCAATAAGAACTGCTTTTACCGTGTTGTTGACGCATGGGCCATAATATTGCCACCAATGGGTTTCTTTTGATCACCATACATTGCTTGACCATCGACTTGAGCAACAACTTGATTAGTAAGAATAACAGCAACGCCAAACTAATCAGAATTGTTATGAGAAATTCAATGGATGATTACAAAAACAAGATATTTGAGGAGAAAACAAACCTCATCAGTTATACGTAATAACATACGCATAAACTTGGCTAATTGCATTTGTCGATTCGCTAATTCACCACGGCCGGAATAATCCGTTCGAAAGAGTGATGTGGCACTATCGACAATTAACACAGCATATCTGCAAAATCAAACGATATCGGTTCGGATATCAATCCGATGAATTATATTTTTCTCTCACCTTGATTCACACATCATAGCTGTAGCCATATACAATAGTTGAATTTGGTGATCTGTGTTATAAGCACGAGCGTACGCAATGTTATCAAGAACATCTTGACCAGAAAGACCGTATCGTTCAGCAATGGCTAATAACCGTTCAGGTCGAAAAGTTCCTTCGGTATCAATATAGATTGCTTTGCCTTCGCCACCACCCATATCGATAGGTAACTAAACAGAGAGAGAGAGAGAGAGTTTGATTGATATATGTACCAAAGCCGAAGAAGGAACTATTTACTTGGCAAGTCACAGCAACCTGATGGCATAGTTGACTTTTGCCACAACGATATTCACCATACAATTCAGTGATTGAACCCGTTTCGAAACCACCTTGTAATTGTTTGTCGAGTTCTTTTGATCCGGTTGTCAACTGAATGATTTCTGATCGTTTCTGATGATATTCAGTAGCTGTTGTAAAGCCCATTGGTATTAATTTTGCTGCTTCAGCCTGAGAATATCACAAAGCTGAATATTTTCCTTCATATGAACAGAAAACTTACAGCTAGTTTATCAGCCTTGGCATCACTGATACCCTTAACAGCCAGCAAACTTTTCCGTGGTGCGAACGCAATTGATTCGACTGTACAAAATCCAGCTTCCTGCAATTTTTTCAAATCAGCGTTACCAATGCCGCATGATTTATCAAGCTTATTGATTGGTGTCGGTCCACCAACATCAGCATCAATAGACATAGTATCGTTCATCTGAACAGTAGATCCAGCAGTCGTTGATGGTTGTGCTGACGCCGTTGTTTCTTTTTCTTTTTCATTTATCGAATCTCGTGTTTTAGTTTTTGGTGGCATTATTACAAGGCAAGGCAATTCTGAATGTTCTGATCGTAGGCTGAATGACACTGAACTTATATATCAGAGGCTCGATGCACTCAAACAATGACCAACGGTCGATCTTCAGACAATGAGTAATGCATTTCATCATCGTTCTTTGTTTTTCGTTCATTTTCGACTCAAAAAAAGGCCAATGTATTCATCAACGTATCTCTTCGTGTAATTTTTGTAGATTTCATGCTGTATAACACAAAATAGAAATTCTTTTCTTGATATCGTTTTTGTAAACGGTAGATGTCATAACTTTCTACACAATACACTTCTGATTCGTTCAATCAATCCAATATTTACCGTTTGTAAAAGACTTCTAACATGAATTCAGAAGAATTTTATCGTTTAGCAACAAAATGACAGCTGTTGCCGAGCGTGTTTCGCGTATCATCCCGAATATATTTGAAATTCTTTCTTCATTTAGATAGTCGTATAGCATCCTGTGTGTAAGAGCACTCTTCATCAAGTAAGAGATTGTTTTGTTGACTAGTAGCGAAAAGATGAAAACGATTTCCGGCAATATCTTTTTTTTCCGGAAACGGATTTCTTTTTCTTCATTGTCCTTTAATCGACACTTCTTCATCTGAATGGAACTGTCTAACCTCTTTAGTGAAGAGCAAAGAAGGCTCAAACATTGTACCATTGGTTCTCTTCCTCTAGTAAAGATACTTTTCATACGTGTGTTCAGACGAGATTAGAATATTAAAATGAGAGACTGATCCCTCATGCAATAGTTTTCGCTATGACACAAAGCAACGATTTGTTATCCAAATCAGCACGAATAAGTAAAATTCTTTTCTTTTTTTTAAAGATATGACTTCTCCCCGAGTATTTTTCGATGTATACGCTGATAGTACATCTCTTGGTCGAATTGTATTCGAATTGTTCGATACTGAATGTCCGAAAACATGCGAGAACTTTCGAGCCCTATGTACAATGGAGAAAGGCTACGGATTCAAGTCGTCCATATTACATCGTGTGATTCGCGGATACTTTTTGCAAGGTAAACAGATGAATGAATCATAAATGATCTACAATTCGTTTATTTAGGAGGTGATTTCACATCGTATGTATTGTTGTATTGATTTTACCTCTAAGTTTATATTTGTTTTCATTTCGGCTATGTTAGATACAATGGAACAGGTGTAAGTATTCTAAATCGAAACGAAACGAAATTTTCATTCGTTCATTTAGGGTAAATCCATCTTTGGAAAAAAATTCGATGATGAAAGTTTTGCTCGAAAATTTACCACGCCTGGTTTATTAGCCATGGCTAATCAAGGTAAACTCATGTTTGTATTTGTCTTATCCAAACGATCATCTGGGTTTTCTTCAGGACCAAATACTAACACATCGCAATTCTTCATAACACTCTTACCATGTCCATGGTTAAACGGTAAAAATGTTATATTTGGTCAAGTCGTCGAAGGCTTCGATGTGATTAAACAAGTCGAAACATATGGAAGTGATACAGGTATACCGAGCCGACGTATACTTATTCAAGAATGTGGTCAATTATAAACATGTGAACGAAATTTATGTTTTCTTTCTTCTTCTTTTGTTTTTGTGTTGCAGTGAATCTCTCTTATATGCACCGTCCATTTTTAACGTCTTCATTTCGTTCTTTTTTTAAATCTAAATATTCATTTCTATTCTGTTTGCATGCGCATGATTTTCTAAGATAATGGGAAAACGAGAAATAACCATTAGAGAATAATCAATCGACTGATGAAACGTAAAATATAATTCATTTTTTACTTAAGAAAAAGAAAAGGAAATTTTCTACCCATTGAATGTAAGAAAAAAAAGTAGAAGAAGTAATCTTGCAAAAGAAACATTGCATTCCTATGCTTTTCCTTTTTCAAGACAAGAAAAGAAAAAGAAATATTCGCCACAAAATCCTTCCTCTTTTTTTTCTTCTTCCCCATTTCTCGTTCCAACTTGCAACTTTGCGAACAAAACGAGTTACTCAGTTTTTACATTCTCCAGATTCCTCGAAGCACACGACAGTCAAACATGATCTTATTCAACTGGTTTCTACTGATTTTTTTCACAAATGCATATGCTCAAAGTATAGAATTCTTTGGCACTTTGATTTCTTCACTAATTGTCATCTCTTCATTTTATACAGACTGTTCCGATTACTATTCGTGTCAATTAGAACTATACGAAGAACTTCTGAGAAAATCTCGCCCATCGATACGTCCAGTTCAACGTGATTCGCAGAATATGACTGTTCGGCTCGGATTTTCGTTGGTCCGACTTGTTTCTGTTGTTCGTATCCATTCACTGGAGTAGAAATTTAAACTGTTGAATATCCTGTTTTAGAACGAAGAAGAGTCAAAATTAACTATCCGTGCACATATAAATCAAGTAATTAATCATGCAACGAAACGTTCTATTTTGATTGAAGTTCTTTCGCTGTAGACTTGGAATGCGTCGGTACTCGGTTGGAAAGCGACAGAATATGCAAATGTTCAACATTTTCGCGTTCCAGCACATTCAATCTGGACGCCAAAGATAGAGTTACTCAATCCGTGAGAAAACCATTTGAGTCTCTTTATTTATGCACTTGCTGATTGTTCAGAAGTACAACTGTCGATTCTGAAGCCAACCATTTCGTTAATATTCGATCGGATGGTCTTTGTGAATTATCTTATTCCAGCTTGCTCACCATTCCATGCAATTTCGATCTAACAAATTTCCCATTTGATCAGCAAACTTGTACATTCAAAGTAAGCTGATCTCATTTGTGATTTGATTAGTTTCATCATCCATCTTCTCACAGATGGGTTCGTCGCTCTACGATATCAATGAAGTATCGATCGAAAGAGCATTCGATTTTGTTATTGATGAGCCAGGTTTAATGCCCAACGGGTATTATTTCGTTTCGAATACTATTCAACAGCAGACAGCCTATTTCGCCGGTTTCGATCGAAGTTACGATCAAATTTCGATCAATTTCGACATTCATCGCCGCTCAACCTATTTTCTTCGACTTGTCAATTGGCCAGGTTCAATTCTCATGTTGTTAACATTGACAATCTTTTTTCTTCCACCGTCTGCTCCTGAACGAATCGTCTATAGTACGATGAGAAACAATTTGTTTTCTATTTTCTTCTCGATTTATCTATTTTCAGGCTCGATCTTACTTGTTTGTCAATTTCTTCTGCTAATTATGTTTGCTTTTTATGTTCCAAAACGACTGGGTACGACGTGGCCATGGATGGGACGCACGATTTTCTACGATATTTGTTTAACAGGCATGACATTAGTATTTTCGGTCTTAGTTCGCATGCTTTCGGATGAAAAATATTTTGCATCTGAACGACCATCAATCAAAATACGTAATGTATGTCCAACGAGATCTTTCTCCATTGACGTTTTCTCAAAATCACATATCGTTGGACTTTTTAGTTTGTTTTTGGCTTCTTATCCAAACTTGTTGGCTTTCGACGATTGTCATTCACAACACTGATTGCTGGTCGCGAGAGGTATTTTTAGTCACTAAAACTGAACTCGAATATCGATTTGCATTCTAGTGAATACGATATCAATGATTCTGTTATGGAACCTTTAACCTCTGTTGCGAACAACTCCGCAGGTATTGCTGCTGATTCTCAAAATGTTCCGTCGAATATTCTAAATCGTGATGTTGGTTTCATCAAACAGAAACTGCTTCTTTTCACAACTGAACACAGTATTCATCAAGAATGGATACTTCTTGCACATATCATTAATCGTCTATGTTTTTTAATCTATTTATTTTTCTTCTCCGTTTCAATTGGACATCACGTGTTTTATAAATAAATAATCGAAACTTTTCAACAGATTATGATTATCAATTTTTTGATCGTAACGCTTGATTTGTTTGTCGAGTTATTTCATTTGAGTTTCATTTTTCCTCCTTCTTCTCTTCGTCCCAGCGCATTTTTTTCTTTCTTCGACCTGTTTTGTACACGTGTAGTACAGTCAATTGATTGTAGTTAATGATATGGAAATAAGCATAAAAAGAGTCTATATGTGAACGAGCAGGAAACACAATCAACGCACAAAATCGACGACGATCAAGGTGTGCTTATCAGTCTGTTATTTTTAATAAAACCTTCAAATCTTATTAAAGTACTCTTTTGCTTTAGACTTCGAGAACAATGGGTTGTTGTGGGTCAGCGCAAAAGAAGCATGACAAACCAACTCGACCATCGAATTTAGTTCGGTTAAATAACGATGCCAGATCGGATCTTTCAGATGCGATCATTAACGATCTATTAACTAAAACCAAATTTAGTAAACAGGAGATTCTTGACTGGTGGCATGGTTTCCTAGCGGATTGTCCCACAGGTCTATTAGATAAAAAGAAATTCATTGAAGTTTATCAATATCGCTATCCGAATGGTAAAGCAAAAAACTTTTGCAACCACGTGTTTCGTACGTTTAATCCCGATATGAAAACTCATGCCATTGACTTTCAACGTTTCATGTGCGCGATCGATATAACATTAAATGGAAGTACGGATGAGAAACTCGAATGGGCATTTGCAATGTATGATGTCAATGGCGATCAACGCATCTCGAAACATGAAATGTCAAGTGTTGTTCAATCGATGTTTGATTTATTAGGTAAAGATAAACGAGGAGGCAACAATCCACGTCGACATGTCGATCAAATCTTTTCACGTATTGATGTCAATCAAGATAATTATGTTAGCAAAGAAGAATTTCTTCGCGGATGTAAAGCTGATGAACAAATTCGAACAATTTTAGCGCCACATTATTAAAGAAATGTTTGATTATCTGAGAAGAAGAAGAAGAAAACTAGTTTCGCTTCTTCTTTTTCTTCTTTCGCGAATTTTCACTAAACGAAAAAAAAGACGAGTATTTTGTGTTTTTTTTTCCATTGCATCATTATGAATAAAGGTTATTAAGTCACGGCTTCATCAATCATTCTTTTCTTTTCATATAATATTAATGATTGTTCGAAAAACGCATGCTTAGCAATGATATGGAATTGCTTACGAAGTGATTTATCATCGAACAAAGACTAGCAAATTGAAATCGAAAATTTCCCTGAAGAAATGAACATTCAGTCGATGAAGATGAGACAATTATATTTGCTAGTCTATCAACGATCGATCGAGATAATAAAATTTCGTGAAAAGAAAGACGAATGACAGTTGTCAGAACTTCTAATCCTATAAATTATTTTGAGGATTTTATTCAATCAAGACAAAAGAAAGCAATAATACTCAATTTACATTCTTATCGTTCGAGGAACTCGTTCAAATTATGAACATTTGTTGACAAAGGCAATCAATTCAAGACTTAACGACATCCTCAGCTCCTACCCAAGTCTTTTTTTCACTCTTTTTCAATATCATTCATAGACGAATACAATCACATATTCTCTTTGATTTTTCTTACAATTTTTACTTAGTTTTAAACCTTTCATCGTTTATGCCCATCATGCCGTTTTGGTACTCTTCGCGCATTCTACAATCGATTTGGAAACTCCGACAAAGTATAGCGCATCATTTATTAAATAGTCCTTCGAATTCAACTACTCGTCGAGAAATAGAAGTCATTAGTCAGAAGAGGACAAGTCACCATATCACATGTGTATCGAGACTACTTCCATAGCGCAGTTTCATTAATTGCATGCGTCTAAGCAACACTTAAACACGTCGAAAGTAAGAAAATAACATGGAATCACGGCTGGATCCAAAGTACATGTAATGCAAATCTCATAATGATCAAAGTACTACTTGAAAAAAGGCATCAACATGCAATTAAGATTATTTGAAAGACGACATTCGTCAGACAAATATCATGATGCCATGATTATTTCAAATCTCAAATAAATACTATTTCAGTACATACTCGTCGAACATGTTTGATAACAAAATAATCGATGCAGAGATTATCGTGGCTTATTATTCGCTCAGTGTGACTATAGTTGGCACATTATTCAACAGTTTAACATTTATTGTTCTTTGTCGATCGACATTTCGAAACAGTCGAGCAAGACCAACGTTTCACTATATGCGAGCGATAGCTGTATTTGATATCTTGATGCTCTACGGATGGAATCTTGATCATTACCTTGGACCAATACATGGCTTTACTATTCAAACGCTATCCATACCTTTGTGTCGATTTTTATCATTTTTTAATTACTTCATCTGTCAATCATCCGCTTGGCTCCGTGTTTTCGTTTGTGTTGATCGATATTTGATATTAACTCGGCTACGTCGAACATGGTTCAGCGATTCGAAACATGTCCTAATTGTTATCACTTGTATCATTACTTTTTCCTTCGGTTTAAATTCGCTTTTCTTCGTTTTCGGATGCTCAAAGGAGAGAAAACGCATTTCTGCTGAATCTTGGGCATTTCCAATGTATCCTCTATGGGATTATATCAATTTAACTGTTTATAATTGTATACCCTTGTTATTGATGACAATATTCAATACACGCGTGATTTCTCATCTAATTCGTCTGCGTCGTCAAAGTACAATTCAAAATTCTCAAATTCAACATTTATCTATGTCAATGACATTAGTAATCACGACATTTCTATTTTTGATGATGACTATACCTGGAACAGTTGCATTTGCGTTCTTTTCCTACAGAACGAGCATCATCTTAAGACGATTCTTGGATGGAATTTTATACACGTATCATATCTTATCATTTCCATTGTATATGATCACATTTGATGAGTTTCGACAAGAATTTATTCTGATGATTACATGCGAAAGGGTAAAAACAAAAGCAATTACATTCAATATCGCACAACCATATTTAATGAGTCACGTTTAGTATTTGACAGATATTTCTCAAGTTGTTATGTGTGTGTGTGTGTGTCTACGCTTAACTATGTCCAGTGATGTATTGTTCACAAGCTTAAAATAATAAATATCATCTCGATAGTTAATATTAATAACTAAATTCCACATTACTCCTTAGAGCATTGATCTGCATAGAAGCAGACATTAGATATCGATCGAGAAGTACGTTCTAAATGTATACTCAATGATACTCACCTTACTTTACTTAATGTTGATATTATGCAGTGGTATATCTAGTTCAATCAACCGTAACGGTTATTGTTCGTTTTTACTTATCAGTAGAGTATTTTTGAAGATATTTGTTTCATCATGTCTTCGGAAGGAGCTTCGGCAAGATACGAAACTCCACCATTTTCTAGTAGTAGGATGACGGAGGTGGTGAAGAAATTCGAATCTAAAATACAAGAAGCGATTCGTCATTTACCTGCCATATTTAACGAAGAACAGATAGAGAATTTGAAAAAACATAAATATGATCATGAAGGTACAACTTTGCTCGATCCATACATGCAAAAATATTGGGATTGGTTTGTGGAATTTTTCCCACTATGGATGGCACCCAATCTTCTTACCATAATCGGGTTAGCATTTCATGTCAGTGCTAGCATTTTCCTCATGATCCTTACAAATGGCGCTAAAGAACCAGTAATTGAGTATATTTTTCGGGTAACGATTGTTAACATTCTAACATTTAGTGTACTCGATGGATGTACTTCTTGACGGCAGTTGGACTTTTTCTTTATCAATCGCTGGATGCTATCGATGGTAAACAAGCTCGGCGAACTAAATCGGCATCACCGTTAGGCGAACTTTTCGATCATGGCTGTGACTCAGTGTCAACAGGTATACTTGTTTATTTTTCATAAAAGAGGAAATAATTAAATTTTTCTCTTTGACCGCAATGTATTAGTATTCATCACAGTCGCATGTTGTTGTTCTTTACAACTTGGTGTTCATCCGTGGTTGATGTTCTGGAGTTGCATGTGCTCATATCTAGCTTTTTACTGCGCACATTGGCAAACTTATGTTTCCGGAAAACTTCGATTTGGAAAGTGTGTAACGAAGAAAACAACAATTATTTCATGATAATTCCTATATTTATATTTAGACTGGATTGCACAGAAGCAGAGATCGCATTCATAATTGTTCACTTGATCACTACAATCTCACCTAGTTTTTGGTCCCATACCGTTTGTACTTGCCCAATCGAGTTCAGTTGAAAAACATCGATTTGTCTTTCTATTCAAGATACCTCTAATAAATGTTGAATTACGTACAATCGTAGGATTGTTAATCCTCGGTTCATCATCCTGGAGTGCTGCTAATAATATTTATATTACTCTTTCGCCAGGTATTTTGGGAAAACGAACGTCATCGGTATGTATTACTGACATCTTACTTCAACTTAAGTACGCTATCCTCTTTCTCATTAACTGAAGGGTACGAACATTTTGGTACCATTCTGGCCACTTTGTTTTTTTGTGCTGCTCGCATTGGCAGCTGCTATATGCTCAAAAGCACATACACTTGACTCACACACGACATTGTTTTTGGTCTGCTATGGTTTCATCTTCTCAAAACTGACCAATCGATTAATAGTTCGTTCATGTTTATGTTTCCGAGTGATCATCGAACAAATCCTTCTCTAATAATTTAGGTTGCACATATGTCAAAAAGCCCATTTGGTATATGGGACTCGATATTTATCGCTGCTATCGCTTTCTGCATCAATCAATCTTTCAATTGTTGTATCGGCGAGCACATTTTTCTTTGGGGTTGTCTTGTAAGTTCGATAAATATTCATTTCGAGACGTACATACAAAATCGGCACATCACAGCATGCGACAGGAGGAGAGAAACTGGGTTATATGAATTAGATTAGCATAGAAAAAATCTGTCAGAATCTATCGTGCGTCATAAATAACTTTATTGATGAAAAGACATACAGGGTTAAAGAGTCTTTTAAAACAAGCGAGGGTGTTTTTCCTAATGCATTTATTGACTATATTTTTTATTTAGATCTTCAATCTATACGATTTACTTCGCTACGATACAAAAGTATGTCAAGAATTATGTGATGCATTCGATGTCTTCTGTTTTCGAGTAAAACGACCACCGGCAGCGAACAACGATCGATCGCATTAGCTTTCAGCCAATCGTAACTCCGATGTGTTACTCCAGCTTTCACGACAGAAATGTTTCAGTCCCGAAAAGAAAAGAATAATTATTTCGTAATCGAAGCTAACATTTCTTTTGTGTAAGGCTTACTGATGAATACATAAAGAATGAATCTTATGTCGTTAATCATAGAAAACTAATGAATTAGTTGTTTATTAAAAACGCATCTGCTTGTCGAAATCCTCGTCGATATGTACGCATATCACACCCGCAAAGTGCAATGGTTCTATGAGAATATGCAGATAGGAAATGCGATTGTGCTGAATGATAGGAGAAAGAAATGACGCATTCAGAATGTTCCGAGATCGATACTCATTCTATTCCAGTTTGCATTATCAGATGGCGTATTTTTTATGATACATCGTAAATGATTAATATCTGCATATTACATTGTTAGATTCTCTTTCTCGGAAAGAATAAAAGTTGAACGTCATAGATCAATGGAGTAGAGTTCAAAACATTGTTGCATGTCTAAAAACTATGAAGAGTAGATCAGTGGCAGGAAAGTGTATTCACACAGGCTATAATTACAGAACATCGAAAGGAGTTTCCGATGAATGCTAATATCGTATTGCGTAGTGGGTAGTAGAAACTAGACGGATAATGTGGGAGCCCTCAGTACATTTTCAGTTTCATTTTTTTTTCTTTTTAAGATCGCAATTATACAAATTTATGGTGACCACACAGCTTGACGAGACAGAACAACGAAGTTGTTACTATCCATGATGGCGTATCATAAGAATAATAATAATAGCAATATGAATGCATCAGTGGACGAGCTTGATCATCGTAATTTTTTTGCCACTTATTACCCGTTATTTCTTGTGATTATGGGCACGATTCTCAATGTTCTGACGTATATTATACTTTATCGGCCGATCTTCCGTGATTCTATGCGGCAATCGACATTGTATTATATGCGCGCAATAGCCATTTTCGATATTTTGATGCTATATGGCTGGAATCTCGATCACTTTCTCTATCGAGCCTATGGATTCATGTTACAAACCTGGTCCATTCCAACCTGTAAGCTATGCTCATTTCTTAATTATTTTGCGTCACAAGTTTCCGCTTGGCTACGTGTATCGATTTGCTTCGAACGGTGTTTAGCGCTGAATTGGCCTCATAAACTTTCATCTTACCAATCGAAAACTGTTCTCATCGTTATTTCATGCCTTGTGATCGTATTCACATTAATCAACTTGCATTTCATCTTATTCGCCTGTTATTTCAACGAGAATGGCACAATGAATCTCAATGCGCACTTGTATCAAATCTATCCTCTTTGGGATTATATTAACTTAGTTATTTACAATTGTGTGCCATTTATTTTGATGGTTTCATTCAATAGTAACGTCATTTATCATCTCATGCGTTTTCGTTATGTTGGTGCAATTCAAAATGCGCGTATTCAGCATCGTTCGATATCGATCACCTTGATTATAACCACATTCCTCTTTTTAATCATGACCATTCCTGCAACGATCTGCTATGCATTTTTCTATGCTATAGCAAGTCGTTTTGTTCTTCATTTATTCGATTATATTCTTTACACATATCATATTTTGTCATTTCCAATCTATTTAATTACACTTCGCGAGTTTCGGCAAGAGATCTATTCGCTAATCGTTCGGACTCGATGGTATCGAACAGAGCTATTGTTTCATTATCGATGAAATAAGCTTGCAAATGATTGAAATTTGTTATTCCAAACTGATTGTCTTTCGTTGTTCTTTTTGTTGGTAGCAGTGACATGCATTAAATACAGTATAAAAAAAGAGAAAGAAACAGAGAGGAAGAAGAAAAAAACGTCTTCACACATTCCAAATGATCAAAATTTAGTTATGGAAACTTAGAGAAGCCATGAACAGAGATCTCGAATACAAACGGCGGTAAGCGAATATAAAAAGAAAGAAGGAAACAAAGAGGAAGAGAATATTGCGACTGATAAATTACGCATTTATATATAGGGAAAGATAGATAAATATGTATACTAATGTACATACATAAGGATTAAACATTGCCTTCGACAGTCATAATTAAAGGATTAACATACTCAAAGCCTTCGAATTCGGATTGTTGGATACGCGCTAAAACTTCACCGTCTTCAGGAGTTAAAACAACATCTTCGTTGGTGAATTGAGGATCGAAGTGTGAAAGATCCTTATCTTCAGTCAACATTGGCTTATAAGGTGGAACAATTTGTCGAGATTCTAATCGTTGCCAATCGATAGCAGGATAGAAGAATGGATGCAGACAAATGTCTTGAAAACCAGCTTGACAACCAATGATGGGATCATATCGACAACCTAGACGATTGCGTGGATCTTTGTTTAGAAAGCCTTCTAAAACACTCTTGGCTTTGACAGTCAAAGAACGTGGAATACGTATGGGTTGTTCGAGAATAACTTGAAATAAACGATCTTCGGTGTTCAAATCAGGATTTTCAGCTGAGCCAACAATCTCAAATGGAGATCGTCCAGCCATCATTTCAAACATCAACACACCTATGGAGAAAATTTGCAGATGGAATTAGCTGAACTAGAATTGAACATATTTACCTAGTGCCCACCAGTCAACGCTAAAGTTATAGTCATGATTTCTCAACATTTCTGGTGCGAGATAGTTCGGTGTGCCACAAAATGTACTTGTCCGCTCATCTCGTTTGAAATCCAAGCCTTCTTTACACATACCATAGTCCGTTAGTTTGATATGACCATCGGCATCGAGTAAAACGTTATCTAGTTTCAAGTCTCGATAGATTACGCCGTGCTCATGCAGAAAATGCAAAGCCACAGTGATTTCAGCTGCATAGAATCTAGATCAGTTCACAAAAGATCATTTTGAATGGCAATGTTTTCCTACAAACTAACCTGGCACTTGATTCCGGAAGTTTTCGTTGCCGTTGCATGTGATACATTAGATCTCCTCCAGTGACAAATTCAATGACGAAAAACAGTCTCGATGGCGTTTGAAAGCATGAGTGTAAACCGACAAGGAATGGATGATTTGTTGCTTTTTCGAAGACATTCTTTTCACATTGAATCCAATCGATGTCTTCATCGTCGTTTACAATCGATTTTTTGATCACTTTCATTGCATATAAACGTGGAGGCTGATGATTATGAGGCAGATGACGTAAATGACGAGGACGATACTCGGCGAGAAATACTTTGGCATACGAACCACGACCAATTACTTTCAATAATTCGAAGTCTTGCAAAGTAATTGTTGGAGGAACAGGTGCAGAATTTGGCATGTCACTACCGACATCGATGTAGTTACTATTCGTTCCACTTGGATCATCAAACGGAGATTGACCTAGATCGGTTAAACCTAAATTGACAAAATCGTTATGCATAAAATTCAGTTGAGAGTATGATCAATGATGAGAAATTACGAATTCGTTTTGAAAATCGATCCCTATTCAATTCGTTTTTCGAACTACTGCATATGAACTGAAGTATTTTATTCAGCATCAGTTTCGACCTTGAACATCCGAATGATTTCTGTTATTTCTCGTGTGAATCCAAATTTGATATTCAAGTTCGGAAATTCTGTTGATCAGGAAAATATTGACTGCTGTCTCCGTGATACTATGAGCTGAGTTTCATAAGGAAAATCAGAATACCACAATATTGATCCCTACTTCCTTTGTTTACCCTTCCTCATCGAGAACAAATAGAACTCAGACGAAACGATTGTTGTTCATTCTAGAGTGCAGAAAAAAACATCTCTACATTCACAAGCTGTACCTTGTGCTCGCTTCAATGGTCCAGGTTCACAAATATTGGTCATTTTCTGTTTGCTCATTGGATCTCGTGCATTCATCACACTAGCACCTGCTGGCCTATTTCGTTCAATCAAGTCACTTGATCCGTTCTGTTGTGATTGATCATTTGATTTCTTGCTCGATGTTGATTGTTGTCCATTGGATGTCAGACTATTTATCGATGTATGTCTTCCATCTGTTTCCTTTGCTTTCGAATGGTAAGGTGATGAACCTGACGATGTTGTGCCACATACGATTCGTAGTAGTTTTACGCATCGTTTATGAACAAGAACCTGTTTTGTTTATCGAAAATAGGAAAAGTTGATCGACTTTGTTTGTGAACTTACTCGACAATCAAGACATTTGTATCCTTGTCTACCTAAACCCCATAAACGATCGTTGCAGACAGTACAGGCAGCAGTTGTACTAAATCGCTTTGCTTGATAACGATGTCCATTGATTAAATAGAGCTTCTTCCACCGACGTGCGCCACGTCGATATATTAATGGATCTTCTCCTGGACACAGAAGACCTGGTTGTTCTGGACAACTTGCAAATACATGTATATGCAGCTCTTTGTCCGAATTCTTCTTATATAGACGTATGGCAGTATTTAATTCTCTCTGCGACGACATTGTAATCGCATCTAAGGCTTCGTCAAGCCATTTAACAGTGAACGATGGCGGATCATTCCATTTGAGATGACATATCGAGCATATATGAGTATAGAAGGTTTCTAATGATAGATTATATGGAAGATAGATAACCGTTGCTTGTTGTTGATAATGGATTAAAAATTTAACTGTTTCTGTTATATCATCATTATTCATGTTTGTAGATGAAGAGTTCATCATTGGCATCACAGTTTATATGTAGAACATGACGGAATGTATAGATCTAAAAATTCTAATAAAATAAAATAGCTAAGTTTCCTGAGAGAAGTTTGCTTTTGCTTTAAATAAAAAAGGTATCTTTAAGATCACAACAGACAATTCATTTTCGTATCTATGTCACACAAATACACATATAACATATATATACACACACACACACACACACACATTTACTATAAAACATCTAGACGGGAAAAGGAAATTACTCATGAACAATACGTTGATTGAGATTTGGATGAAGTGGTTTAATCGTATGTGAGTTTCGTGATAAACCAACGCGAGATGGTTGACTAGTTGGAATAACGATTTTACTTGTTGGAAAGCCTAATGGTGTATTGCATTTCTTCTTGACGACATCAATCGACAAGGCTAAATCGAGAAGAAAGAGTAGTGAAAAAGTTGGTTAGTTGTCAGATACTTGTCGGTTTTTGTTGAGCACGTGTTGTTGATCGAGCTGAATTGAGATCGATTGGTGTAATTGATGATGCTTCTGAAGAAAGAGGAAAATTGACTTATTTGTTCGGTATTCAATTTACCTGATGTTTTTGTTGTTTCCTTTGATTTACGAAGTGGTTTCTTTTCAGGTGTTGGTTCTTCCTCTTCTTCTTCTTCTTCACTACTAGGTTCACTTTCAGCGACATCTTCATCTACATTAGCGTTGATTAATATCACAAGTGAAACAGACCGTATCCTACCTTCAACTTCCTCTTCTTCTCTTTTGATTCGTTTGCTTTTTGGTGAGAAATCTTCATCCTGTTCATCAGATTTTTTCTCTGTCGTTACTTTGCTATCTAAAATTTAACATTACAGAGATTCTCTTCGTGAAATCGATTCCTTACCTAGACTTGATTCTGTTGATTGACTAGTTATACTTTGAGTATCATCGATCATAACTGGAATTTCAATTGAAACTTCGACTTCTTTCGAAAGTTTGAGAGCCAGATCGATCTCTTCTTGTTCAACTTTTGATAATCTATTCACACATGAAAATTATCATCAGTCTACTGCTTACAACTGTAACAAACTTTTCTGGTCGTTTTCGTGGTGGTACTCGAGTCGACGATTTAGTTTCATTTTTCTCTTGCTTCTCTTTTGAGCTACGAGTTTTCTTCGAAACAAAGTCTAAAGCGAGAAAACGTAAAATTTCATTGCCAAACCTTATCTTTACCATCATCGTCATCAATCTCTGTATATGACACTGACTTAGCTGAACTAAACATGACCAAGCACACTTGAAAATATCAGACACATCAACAACCGCTTACCGTTTTGCACCAGGCATGTTATCTAGAAAAGAAAAAGAAACAACAGTGATTCAAAAATCTGTCACATCAACGTCAAAATGTGATTAGTGTGTGAGTTAACTGTTACTAGGCAGATGTCATAAAAAAGAGTTATATCATTGAAAGAAAAATTTTGCAATATAAGCTTCGTATGCAAAGAACAATATTGACAGTCGACAATCACGTCACATGTGATATTTGGATACTAATAGTATAGCATATCATTAAACATTCGAAGAGGAAGTTTCGATCTAAAAAAAAACAAATATAAATAACAAACCAAGGCGTAATTCTGTGCACAAACATAAGCAAGTCTCATTCATTTTATTCAACTGTCTTTTATTAAAATAGAACGAAGAATGTATTGATAAATGTAAATGATGACTGGATGATTTCATTGTTAAATATGTATTAATTTGAGTTGAAGAAAGATGAACCTGAAGACGTGTGTAGTAATTCACGAAATTTTTCAGCTTTGATTTTCAATTCATGTGCTCGTTTGCGATTTTCGATAAAACGACGTTCGAAATCAGTGACTTCATCTTCACTTTTTGCACCATAGAAGAAGTCCTCAGCAGTCTCCTGAAAACGAACAACAATGAATCCATTTCGCACAACTAATAATCATCGACAAAACTTTGCCAACCTCGGTAGTACGTTCAAGCTCAGATGCCGCTGTTTGCAAAAGTACCCATGTCATTTCTGGATTGTTCTCACCGACTCGCTCTTCTATTACCATCAAGATAAACAAATGTTCTTGATCAATTCGAAAAGAAATTCAAAACGCTTTACCGTATTGTTGCCGAACAAGATTGTATTCTTCTTTGGCTTTGTTGAGTTCGTCATATACTTCTCGAAGTTTTTCTCTTTCGTCAGAAAGGACCGGTTCCTTATCTAGATTATCGATTGCGAGACGGTTGATATTGAGTTTCAAACTTTCTTTTATCGTTTCTATATGTTGCATCTAAGGTAATTATTTTGCAATGATAACATTTACTTTCGCAAATACACGCCTCTTACTTCGTTTAGATTGGTAACGAACTTGTTTATCTCGTCGGGATTATGATACAATTTTTGTAAATCATCATCGCTTTTCTGACTGATGGTATTTCGTAGCTCGCTTAGAAGATTGTCATAATTTGCATAATGACCGTTCATAATGTTATTTAGAAAAAACAATACTTGAGAATGAATATTTCTTTTGCTTGTTGCGTTCTTTCTCTTCGTTTAAACAAATAAAATAGGTCATGATTCATTTCACTACACCCTTATTGCTATTGCTTTTTCAATCACCAATCAGATTGCAGAGAGAAAATTCTTCGTTTTTAACATTAAATAAAAAATAGATGAGCACATTTATTTCTGTCGATCAGAAAACACACTGAGTGATAGTTCTAGCGTTTTCGAATCCTTGCAATATGTTGTTCGACTTGCTCAACTCGTGAATGAAACTGAAGTTTTTCTATATCACTCAGTAGGGGCGTTTTCTCTCTCAATCAGTAAGACCCAGTGCGGCGATACATATATCTCGTTTGTATTAACAAATGAAATATTTGACATATACGACGTTGAGGGCTGATGTATCATACTCACTCAGATGATAACCCACGAAAATAACAGCAGCAAGTTATTTCTAACATATCTTTTGCAAGTATATACAAAGCTACTGATATTCTAATGACTTTGCACATTAATCACTATATCGTCTGTGTATGTATAATTCTAATTGAATCAAACACTGCATTCGAGTGCTTTTATTAGTTCTGTACTCAATAGACTCCATCAAATTTTGTCTCGGGATATGATTTTCGAATAACGATGCACTCGTCAAGAATGTAGCTAGGAATGCGACATGTAAACCATGATCACGTCTTCATCTTTATCGTTCGCAGATATTCAACAGTACTAAGTTGATGCGACGTAATAAAATTGCTTTTAATATTTCTCCCTGAATCCTGTTACCTTATTAATACATATGTTAGCAATCTCAACGATATTTCTTCTATTTCTTTGCACCAATACCAATGCTCATACAAATGATGACAGACCGAACTTTTACCCACCTTTGTGGCATTTAGTTCCATCATCTATAGATGAATTTCCATTGATCAACGAATCAGTAGTGCAATACCGATTAATCGATCCATGGTTCTATCCTCATCGACTTGGCCTATTCAAGATTCTGGTCAATGTCACCACACCATATATGCCATTTTGTTCATCATCGAATGCATCGAATATACTTTTTGCGTTACCATCTCAATTCGGTTGGTTGTTCAGTTCGAATCGTTTGTTTACGAATGGAACAATGTACATGTCAACGGATAGTTGGTGGGCATCGGCAAATTACTATCTATCCGTAGTACCATTTCTTGCTGCTGTAGATGTCGGTTTGATTGAAAAGGCAACATTTCGAATTATTCAACAGGAGAACTTCTGTTCGAATTCTGCTCAATGTTTCCAACAAATTCCAAATGCAATGAATCAATGGCATTTGTTTTTTCGTCGTCTTCGACATCCGGAATCTTGCACTGCTAAGAAAAAACTTACTCCACGCACTATTGATGAATGTTATTTGGAACCAATATGGTCAGCGTATAAAATGTCAATATATGATAGTTTGCCACTAGTCGAATCGAAATTACAATATTTACCTTCTGAAGTGGAAAAGATGTTTGGTCTCGGATGGGCAAGACTACTCCATTTGATTTCGATGACAAGGAAAAACACGAATCTCTACGAAACACTGAAAAATCAACGAAAATTCTTACCATTTCGAATGTTAACATCATTGGATCGAGCAGCAGATTCCAATGATTTTCCCGATTCAGTCAATCATTCATTAAAAATCCTCCTCACACTTCGTTTCGATTGGTTATCCTTCATTGAATACTTTTGGCAAAAGTTGACGTGCACTTATGAAGGAAGAGTCTATGCTCAACAAATACTGGAAGTAATGTCTGTGTCCAAATTGCTTGCTTTTCATTATTTAGTTAAAGCAAGTATAAATGCGCTGATAGAAAAATGCGAGTCTGTGCCACATGTTTGAAAAATTCATATTTCTTTTTAATAATAAAAGACAAGATCATGTCTGATGTGCAATCACGAATGTGCTCTGACGATTTGGTGAATAATGAACATTGATTTATTGCTTATATATATATGCAAAAACGAACTAGATTGAGTCATTGCAGCAATAGAAATGATTAGAAAATAAAGCAAAAACAAAATAGACTGATTTTGATCTGGACAAAAGTTAGTTGGTCGATCGAGTTTAGTCTGCATAGGTCGCATTTTTTCTTCGATGTTGATTCTGTTTCTTGCTATCCTGTTGATGTATCAATGCTTCTCGGATGTACAGTTTCTGATCAGAGTTCAGTCCATGTGGATATTCAACATCGAATTCAATGATTAAATCTCCGTATTTATCCGCATCAGACATCAATGGCATACCTTGACCTGGAATGCGTTTCTTATAACCAGGCCTAAATATACACCAGAAAATTCCTTTGTTTAAGGTGAGAAGGTTTTGTTGAGTTTTACCGGACAATTTCATTAATAGGAATGTCTAATAATCTTCCATCAAGATGTTCAATATGTAATGTGATACCGGTTAATGCGTGTCCTAAATTAATCTTAGCTGTGTGAATAAGATCGGCGTTCTCCCGACGAAAGTTTGGATGTGGTTTGTCTTTAACTATGAAAACCAGATCGGATGGTATATTGTTTGGACCTTGATCACCTTCACCTTCGAAAGTAACTTGTGTACCTGGCAACCAGCCACGTTTGACAGTAATTGAAAGAATCTTTTCTCGAATACTGGATGATATACCGTCATCATTCATAATCTGAAGAGAGTATCGAAAGAAAAATGTCTATGACTGATTTCTCACATGATTTACTCGTCGACTTATTTTGATTTTCTTGATTGCACCATGATAGCAATCTTCAAGAGACAGTAGGAGATCACGTACGATTGGAGGATCTTTTCTCCGTCGGCCGCGACCATCGACACAGCCAAAACCTAAACTTCGATCTTGTGCAGCACTTGTATAAAAATCTAAATAGGAAAATGCAATTGTTCTAATCTGTCATTTGAAAATTCAAACTAACCTGCAAATGGATTATCACCACCGAAAAAATCTCGAAATACTTTGTCAGCATCGCCATGAAATACATATTCATCCGTCCATTCATTTTCCATTCCTGAAAAAAAGTAATCTTGTCTCGTATTTCAATCTTTGTCGTTAGTCAAATCAAATCCAACCTGTTGGTACTCCACATCGCAAACCTTCATCACCAAACTGATCGTATATTGCTCGTCTTCTATCTGAATTTCAATTCAAACAACTCTCTATTCAAATCAAACAACAACAAAGATAACTTACTGTCACTTAATATATCATATGCTTCAGCAAGCTCGTGGAATTTCGTAGTTGAATTCGGATCATTGGAATTTTTTAGCGGATGAAATTTTAATGCTAATCGACGATAACTAAACAAGACAAGTGCGAATGGATACGACCGATCTATTCTTCATACTTACGCGGCTTTGATATCCTTATCCGTTGCACTTCGAGTTAGTTGAAGAATTTGATACGGATCTTTCGACATTTGTTTCTATCTAATTTTCCTCGGAGAAGAATTCCTTTGGTTACTATATGCGCTCTATCTAGTTACGAGAAAAGAAAAATGTTACTTTTACCATCGGTATCTCCACTTGCATAGCAACGACTTCTTTGGTATACAGCAAACAAGCGACATCCACATGGAACGTAGTGGTTTATTTTGTCTATAGCCATACAAATATAGAAACATGAGAATTTGAGAAATCAGCACGTATAATAAGATTTTAATTATGAAAAAGAAATTTGATATGGCACACACAATTCTGTCTGATGATTGTATGTATTTTTAAAATTCGACCTAGAATGGTTCCGTACAGATACCATGATCGATTTTACATACAACAGTGTGTAATAGAACAATCAGGAACTCCGAGATCTTTTTCGAACCAATTGAATATGTTACTGTAATCAAGCAAATGTCAACTGAAAATCAAAGTTATTCTTATTTTGATTTCGGTTGATTGAGAAAGAGGAAAAATCTAATTAAAAAGATATGATCTCTGACTTTTCAGTCTTTGGCATTCATTTTTCCTTCCCCCTTCCCTTTCTTCTTCGTCTTCGCCTTTCTACGCTCTTCCTTGTTGTTTGTTTTGCTTCATATGGCCAAAAACAGATCCTGTCTGTAAATAGAAGAAGAAGAAGTTCTTATCAGAACAAAATAACCCTGTCATCTGATGTCGATTATTATTAAGTAAGTGCGATCAGGAACAAAGGCGAAGAAATTTGAGTTTTAATCAAACAAAAATTGTGCGAACTTTTTCGTCCAGTTATAAACTCATCCGAAATTCAAGTCAAGGAATGACGTATTGTTCTCAGGAAAAGAAAAAAAAGAGCGACATTGATTGCTCTATAGAAGTTCACGTTCTTGTATTGTTAAAAAACAAATTCATCATCATTTTACATCATGTATCCGATCATTAATCATGCTAGAAGAAAAAAAAACGTCGTCATTAGCATCGCCGGAAATCATTTTCTTTTTGAGAAAGGAGAAAATTTGCTTTTTTTCGTTTTCTACTGAGCACAATCTACTGCGATGGATGACTAGTGACATCTATCAGCTTTCATTCTTATTGCTTTTCTTCGTATATTTAGTTTTCCTGAAAACAAGTGCACAAAAAAAAACATTGATTTCTTGAGTAGTGCTACGATAAAAGTAAAAGGAGCTTTTCGACCTGTTTGACATGTTATAACTATTGATCACTACAAAACAGAGACTCTTTGCATAGTTAATGGCGCTTAACAACGGCCGCTGATTCGTTCATTTTCATCGCTTTCTTTTCTTTCCCTACAACAGAACTGTCTAAATCCATTTAAAATAATTTCATTATTTCAAACTAAATGTTTTTCTTTTTTTTTGTTTCGTTTTAGGTAAATATTATTTTTTATCCATATCTCGATTGATCTATTCAATTATCTGAACTCTTTCGTTTTCTAGTCTTCCTCTGTCTGATCTTTTCTTCTGTCTATGATTTTTCTAATTAATCGATTCTACATCAAATAAAACGTACAAAAAAAACAAAGCCAAACATTCGAGAAGAAACGAACAATTTTATTTGAAATAAAAACCAATGATCGATGGCAATGTTGGAGGCGGTGGTAGCGAAACCGATATTATCGGTAGCGCATCTGAGATCATCAAAGATCGCCTTTATTTCGCCACATTACGTATACGACCTAAATCCACTGCCAACACACACTTCTTCTCCGTCGATGATGAATACGTCTATGAAAAGTAAATTAAAAAGCAAAAGTTTACTGTCAATCGCATCTTTTTCTGTCCATAGTTTTTATGCTGATTTTGGCCCGTTGAATTTAGCCGTCGTTCATCGATACTGTACAAAGTTGAATAAAAAGCTAAATGTATGGAAAACAAACTTGATTTGTTAGTATTTTGATTGCAAATGTTTCTTATTAGAATCCTACACTTGGACACAAAAGAATCATACATTATACAACCTTTGATCCAAAAAAACGAGCAAATGCAGCATTTCTTATCGCTGCTTATTCAGTAAAGAAAGGTTTTTTCGAAGAAAAACATCTCCTCTTTTGATTTCCAGATTATCTACTTGAGACGAACACCTGAAGACGCATACAAACCATTAGTGAACGGTATCAATGCTTTCCATTCATTTCTGCCATTTCGGGATGCGTCACTTGGCTCGTCATCGTATAATCTTACATTACTCGATACTTTGCAAGGACTCTATAAGGTTAATCTTATTTCCATGTATTATTTCCTGTTAACAAAGGACAGTATTTCTAGGCGATGCTTCACGGCTTTTTTGACTTCGAAAATTTCGACTTAGAAGAATACGAACATTACGAAGTAACGTTCTCGAGAAGAAAACTGATTGGTAAAAGAGGAAAGTTTATTTTTGTTTAGAAAGTAGAAAATGGAGATTTGAATTGGATTGTACCTCGTAAAATACTCGCGTTTTCCGGTCCACATACGAAAAGTAAAATCGAGAATGTAAGTTGGTGTTTGTGACATGTTTTTTTTTCCCGACAACGTATATTCATTATGATCTTCTATTCAAGGGTTATCCATTGCACGCACCCGAAGCCTATTTTACTTATTTTCGTAAACGAAATGTGACGACCATTGTACGTCTGAATAAGAAAATCTATGATGCCAAACGATTTAGCGACGCTGGTTTTGATCATCATGAATTGTTCTTCAATGATGGTAGTACACCGAGTGATGCGATTACGCTGAAATTCCTGAGTATTGTGGAACAAGCGAAAGGAGCTGTTGCCGTTCATTGTAAAGGTAATGAAGACAAAAAACGAATTTCAAAGAGCAAAATAATCATGTTCTTTCTTGCTTTTTGTTATGTACAGCGGGCCTTGGTCGAACGGGTACTTTGATCGGCGCATACCTAATGAAGCACTATAAATTTACAGCAGCTGAGATTATTGCTTGGTTGAGAATATGCCGGCCGGGTTCTGTTATTGGACCTCAGCAAAATTACCTCGAAGAGTAAAGATTCTGATTGGCTTATGCATAGCGAAAAAATTATGATAATATTTTCCATCGAATCTTTGTAGAAAACAAGCGTGGCTCTGGTCATTAGGCGATATGTATCGAATTAAAGACCGTCCGCGATACATGTCCTCGTACGGTGTAAATTCCGCTATGGACACGACGGGTCTTGGTCCCCTTCGGTACTCAATAGGAGACTCGAATAATAATAATGAAGTACGTTCTGAATCCACGAAATATTTATGCTATAGGAACGATATTTTTATATTTAAAGGAAGAGAATGACAATGAAATAACGCAAGGCGATCGATTGAATGAAATCAAAGCACGTCGTATGCAACAGCATCATTCCACAAGCCCATCACATTGGGCATCTCCAAACACGAATGTGACTTCGAGTTTAACGTAAGCTACATTGCTTTTTTGCGAGCTCTCTCGTTTTTTTTCAAAAGCCTTTCAAGTCGAACCTAGTGCCAAACGAAAACGCTTGTGCATGTTTAACGAAAGCATAACTAATCGTTTAGGTGTAAATATTGTAATAAAACTTATCAGTCATCCGCAACATTAATCAAACATACGAAAAGCCAACACACAAATCAATTCCCAATCACTTGTAACAAATGTTCCAACAGATCGTTTTCAACAAAAAAAGCTTTACAAATGCATCAAAACCGAATGCATAACAACACTAATGCTATCGCCGATGGTGGTGGTACCGATAGGTACTTCAGATTAGTTTCTAATCGCATGGGTGAACTGTTCGTCTTCAAATGCTGATCGTAGAGAAACGATCTTTGATTAGATAATTAATAGATTGTTTGGGAAGATTGTTCATTTCACTGCTCGCTCTGTTCGTTTTCATCTTTTTTTTATTGCTCGAAAGCTGCTCGTTGAGTGATAGGGAATCGGTATGATTTGATGTATGAAAAATATTTTGTTCTAGTCTGTTCACAAGACCTTTATTGTCAGCAGCAACCATGGATGATGAACACATAGCGCCACTTCGACTATACAAGAATCGTGCTGTTACGGCTCCTATCAATTTCCATGAAATCCATCGATCGACTCTATTTGCTACGCTAGACTCAGAAAGGTGTTTTCATAAAATAGGATTTCGGATTGTTGTCATTATATATATATCAATTATCCTTTCGCTTCTATATTTCCAGTTGTTTCGTTAGCCATCCTATGTCTTTTTTACCCGTTTGATCGTGTGTATGTGTGTATGAATGCGTTTCATTTGCATGATTTAGTAGCTCGCTGATGAAAAATGCCGAGCAGGGACAGCGCTGCCATGTTTTCCTATTGACTTTTTATTGATTTTATACTCAAATTTTCTTTTTATTTTATTTTCTTATGCAGCTTCGATCCATCGTCAGCATACAAACGCGCTCAAACAGCACTGATCTCTTCGGGCGGCGTACCACTTCAAAATGTCTCATCGTCGATGGCTCCATCAGCAAATCTCCGTCGTAGCTATACACCGGTATCAAATACGCCGTCAAATGCTCTGGCAAGTTCCAATTGGCGCAAGCCTCGGTCTTACATAACCCCATCGGCATCGACTATGAAAACGTAAGAGTCTATTTATAAATATGACATTTACCAGATCAAACACATTCATCTTGCATGAAAAATAGCCTGAATGAGATACAAAGACTTATTAGTTCACAACACCTTTGTAAGCGATATATTTACATATACGACTAAAAAAATCTCTAATCTAAAGAAGGAAAGCACAATAAAACTGTTATTTATTGATGTTAGAATCTGACAAAAGAAAAACACGCACTATTGACATAACTAAATCTGCGTTTTTCCTCCTTTACTTTATTCATTAATTTAATTCATTGTATATTCTAGTCCGATGTATTCCAGTGGACGTTACATGACTTCGGCATTGAATGATAATATGGGCACAACCTTAACTATATCTGATAGCGCCAATCGTGATCCTGTTTCATCAGCGATATTGAAAACTTCTTCAAACCAACAATATCGTGGTAAATCACCGATCGCGAACACGACTTCATCACCCACTCATTCTTATTACACACGATCAAAATCGGTAAATGCACGATGAGCAATTTCCTAACTTTGAACTTTCTCCCTTTAGTCTTATTCCAAATATTGAAATTCACCAAAGTAGAGAGAAAAACGAAAAACCCGTTTTGCTGTCCTCCAATGCAGTCTCTCTTTCTCTCTCCCCTCGTTCACTTATTTGTGCCAAACTGCGTGTTTTTTTCTTTTTTTTTCAATGAGAATCGCTTTTTCTATTCGTTTTGTTTTTCTTTTCCTTGTTTTTCTTGTAGTTGCGAGACTTTTTGCTTTAATAATTATGGAAGTTTTTTTAAAGAAAGAACAAGTACTCTCTTTGTCTCTTGCGTGTATGCATTTTTTGTTAAGCTTATTTACTGATCCTGCCGCTACTACTGATGCTTTTTTCTACTACTACTATTACTCTCTCTATCTATATATATATATATATATATGAACGGAACCTTTCTTGTCTTGTATATGTATTCTCTTGTAATTTAAAACAGAACAAAATATAATGACGAAAAGACAAGAACAAAAACCTGAATTTCAGATTTATTGTAGCAAATAAAGTTCTTTTAATAATTGGATTTCGTTTGTTTAGCTTATATTACATGATTGACAAAAGCAGATTGTCGTAAATCTCATCTTTCTTTCACAATTATAAGCAGATTTAATAATAAATGGACAATTTATTCAAAATAATATTCCGATCTGACATTGCATTTAAATCTTTTGAATAATTATTCTCACAATTCTATCGACGTCCGGTAACGGATATTTGATCAATTCTTTGACTGAAATTATTCCTTTTCTGGAGTCAAACTTTATAATTGTATTGTTCCGGACTATGATCATTATCTACGTCGAATTATTAACGCAGGCGATTATCGCATTTTCTTCTCTCGCTCTTCGAATGACTTCTTTTCTCAGTTGATTCATAGACAGATGACTTAAGCATTAAATTAAGTAGTTCATCATCGTCATCATCATTGCTTCTTATTGTAATTGCTAACATACAGGAAATTCTTATTGAACAACGAAGAAAAAGCAGAGAATGAGCAAGCATACGGATAGATAGAGAGATAAGGAAGAAGTAGAGGGTGAGTGAATTCTCTGGAGATCTCATTTCTTTTTTGACGAACATTCATCATCATTTCTCTCGTTTTTCTTTCTGTCTTTACATGAAGTTTTTTTTTCCAAAATGGTAGCATTCAGTGTTGTGTATGAAAACCGAGGCGATGAAGAAAGAGAAAAGAAAATGGGGAAAAATCTATCTGACTATTAGAATCGAGAGAAATGTGATGCGGTTTGATAGAAGATGGAAAGCTCAACAGAGGAAAACATAGAAGAACAAAGAGAAAACGCGAATCGAGAGACGTACTGGACGGGAAAAGTGAGGGAAGCACGTCAAGTAACTAAAGCATACAAAGGCACATGCACATGCGCACACGAGTTTGCCAGTTGAACTTGTGAGTATCCGAGAAAAGAAAAAGAGAGAGAGAGAGAGAGAGAGAGGCAGAAAAAAGACAAGGACAGAACGGAACACTGTAGAATAGTACTACTGTGCAACAGCACCAAAAAGGAATATTTAATTAATATGATTGTAGCGTGGCATCAGATCATACGTCATTGTGTCTCCGGTCGTTCAGTCGCCCTCCGCCCATTTTGTCTTACTGAATGTTCAATTCATTGAAAAGGTGGGTGCAAGATGTGGCGGTCGATCTTAATCCATCGCTACCACCGTTAACATCATCAACAGCGGCAACGTCATCACCTTCATCTCCATTGTTACTACCGTCACTTTCAAGGCAAGGAACAGGCACACAACAGTATTCACGTTCGCTAACACCGTCGAATGAACACTTTACAATAAATCCATCATCAGCATCGACGATGGGTCTCACGAGACCAATATCCATGGATAATATGCGTGGTTCCAAAGTGACGAATGCATTTGTACCACCACCACCAGCATCGCCTGCAGAACTCGATCTAAGTCATCTGAATCGTGAAGAACAAGAACATATCGCTAATGTTCTCAGACGAGCAAGAGCTGTCGACGAACAACAAGTATCAGTTCCACCGGTCGTTGTCCATACAATTCAATCGCCATCGGCGTCAATAGTCTCGGCATCATTATCGCCGTCGGCATCATCCTCGTCTTCCAAGTCGACAAGTAGTTTTAGCAGTGACAGAGCGGAAAAATATATAAAGAACGATAAAAATGATAATATCGATGATCCTGATATGTAAGTAGATTAGTTCTCGCATGTTTCACTTTCATCGCACGAAAAGTCATATCTCTTAGATTCTTATTTAGAAGATTTTCACACATCATCTCTCTCGATAAATTCTCTAATTAACTTTGTCGCTTCAAAGGTGATGCATGTCAAACTAGACAATAAAACAAATTATTCTTTTCCCTTTTCATTTCCATGGCCTTGTACTTCCCAGACATTTTAAATCTTTCTCCGTCTCTCTCTCTCTTTCTCAGCATAAATATATATATATAAATATTTAGCTAGCACGCAAATAGTGATAAAAAACAAAGAAAAAGGACTCTTCGCACAAGCGAGAAAACGTCAATTAGAAAAAGATTATTCATAACGAAGTTTGACAAAACTCTCCCTTGTTTTCCCTTCGTTAGTCAATTCAAATTCAACATGATTCTATTTGAGAAATCATATATGAGCAGTGATCGAGCACATCTATTAAATTTGATGATGGATGATTTCTCACAAGAGTTTTCTTTTATTAGCAGATATAACGATGAAGAGCATTCTTCGTCGCCGTCGTTAGAATCAACAATCATAAATATTCACCGATGTCAAGTGTGCAATAAAGAGCAACAACAGAAACTGGAAGAAAATGTGCCGATTTGTCTTCAGTGTCAAATCGATGAAGAAATTGCTCAAACAATGCAGAACAATACCATTCCTGTAAGTAACAACAGAAATGTCTGTTTGCGATGCCATTCAATACTTCAAATATCGTTTTTCTTTTCGGATTTGATTAGCACACGTCGATAAGAAAATCATCATCTCCTGTCCAAATAGAGCTGAATGAGAATGACGAAGATAAACTCTACGATAACGTCATGAGAATTGATCAGGAATCAATAAAACCAGATTCGCCGACAGAAGAATATGCATCTCATCTAGAAGTTTCTCATTATATTGACAAAATGAATGATAATCAAGGCGAAAATGAAGAGGAAGAAGAAAGGAACGATGACGAGGAACAACAACAATGTCAATTAGTAAGTCTTGAATCGTCATTTCCCGTGAAAACGCGATCAAATAATCTGACAGAAATCGATGAGAACGATTTCTTTTATCAAGGACCAAGTCCTTACATTGCTGCAATTGATAATAATCAAATGCTCGACAAAATCGAACAGCCATCTCCGCCAACATATAAAATCGATGAATATGTCGACGAAGAGGATAATGATGAACGCGATCATGTTAAAGAACTTGAAGAAACAATCGCAAATCTCTCTCGACATCTGCCCGTATCACCAACACAAGTAAACGAGATGAAAAATCAAGCAATGATCACAAATTTACGTCAACCAACAAACTTATCTGGCAGTAATATCGATATTGATTCGATTCTTGAGATGGAAATTGAATCACCATCTGCCGATGATCAGTTTATTCAATCTTCTTCAGTCTCTCGATCTTGTGCAGAAGCTTCTCAACATCCTCTCAATGTTCCCATTACTGTACCGATATCATTTAATAATAGTCGTCGAATAAGTCTTAGTCGTTCATCCGGTGTACGAGAAAATCTAACTGATTTATTATTGACAACCGCAACAACGACAGCATCGTCGTCGTTCTCATCTTCGTCCTCGTCAACATCGTCAACAACAACGGTACTACCAACACAAGAATCCTCTTGTGACGATCACCGACCATTGCAGCGAACAGCATCCACGTATGGAAAGGTATATAGCTAATAATGTGATTTACTTTTATTTTCTTATATTAATATAATCCGGATAAGATGAGGCAATCTAGTTTACGTAGACTCATTAAATTTGATGAATATTTTTCTATTTTGACGTAGTTTCAAAGCAAAGATATGCTAATATATTCATACGATTAACAACGCAGCTCTAGGCGATCTCTTATTTCATTAAAAAAAAACTACATCCGCCTTCTCTTTTCTCATCCTCTCTTCCTCCTGTCCTATACAGACAATTTTCCTTCCAAACAATTTATAAATATTAAGCTTATCTTCGAACTACCTAGAGAAACACCCTACTTGCTTTTTTTTTCTCATTCAGCGTATGATGCTGCCAACACATCGACAAAAACGCAATCTACCATCTGTTCCCACAATTACAAATAGCTTACAATTACGTCGCGTCAACTCCGAATCTCGTTTCAGTCTTCCAGCTGCCCCACCTTCAATTCTTATTACTAATGGTAATCTCGATGATGAAAGTGATCTGTTAGAAATTGATCTCAATGATCCCATTGGTTCAATGAATAGAACAGAACATTTGAAAACAGGAACGAATTCAACTATGAATAGTAATCCGTCGGATTATAATCTAGTGACATTAACTACAAATGATCAATCTTCATCCATGGAGGAAATTATTATCAGAAAAAAGCCAGCGAAACAGCTACGAGACCAAACAACAAACACACCACCAATGTCAACTCTATCGTCTTCATTTAAAACGAAAAAGAAACTGAAAAAGAAAGGTTCATCGTCACCTAGTAATACCAACGGTCATCATATCAACACTACGCATGCCAGTGATCAAATATCGTCCACACGAGCAAATCCACCTGCAAGTTTAATAACTCCAACTACGACAAATATCACTCGTCCAAAATTACAGAAGGTTTTTATCGTAACAAATCGCTAATGACTTTAATATTCTTTTCATAGAGCACAAGTACTGATATGCTATATTCATTTCCTGTTTCAAAATTACTTCTAAGCCATGATAATCTCAATCCGTCTCGACGTGGTATGTTGATTATCCTTGTTGAGACGACCACACTGTGTGTGTTTTTGTTCGGTTAGATGATACTGATCTTGGCCTTCGCATAACAGGTGGGCATTCTATACCGAATTGTGTAGAAGTAACGGCACGTATTGAACATATTGATACTCATCATCGAAATTACGATATATTAAAGAATGCCGTTCAAGAAGGTAGATTTCAGAGAATGAAATCTTTCTGAACCTCCCATTGCGACTGCTATGATTTAGGTGATGAAGTTCTGGAAGTTGGTGGAGTATCTTTACGTGGTAAAAGTGCGTTATTCGTTCAAAAACTGATGAATTCCATTCAAAGTGAATTTGAAATCGTTGTTCGGAGGTGAGAAGTTCTCATTTATCTGCAACTATCTCATTCGCACATATTTCTATTTCAGCAAACACATCGTGCCACCGATTTCATCTCCGATTGAACTTCATAAGACAGAGCATAGAAAATCATCAAAACATTCCACAACTAAACTACCCATGTCACACAACTCGCTTATGGTTGATAATAGTATGCAGCGAAGACATTCCATGGATGCATCCCAACTTTCTCCCAACAGCTTGAATACTAATAACACAGTCGTCAAATCTCAATCAACAATGATGTCCTTAGGAATAGACGATACAAATCCCATCGATGATCGACTACTTTCCATGGACAACCCTCGAAAGAAGAATGTTTCGTCAAAAGAACGTCTCTTCTCCGTTGAATCGCTTCATCGTATCGCAGCAGCAAAGTCCGCTGAACAATCAATAAAAATTCCTGCACAAACCTCCACTCCAAAGCGTACTGACGGCGATATATATAATTCATTTGAACAGGAACGAAAGCAACCAGCAAGAAGATCACATGAAAAAGAAGTAACACCTCTGGTAAAACAAACATCATTAAACGCAGCAACATCTGAAAATGTAAATTATTCAACGTGAAGACGTCACTTGTTCAAATATTGTCTTTTTTTCTCAATTTAGAAATATATGAATGATGATGCAATAAGTTTCAATCAATCATCGCAACGACCTCGACAGTATGAACATCGAAATAGTCTTCTACCAAATGATCCCGGCTTGAACGGAGCTGGTAGTAATCAGAATATTTTCCGACAGAATTCAAATGAATCTGACGAGAGTGATAATCTTTCCCAGTATTTTCTATCGCCATCAAGTCGAAAAAATAGTCTTCTACCAAACAATGGCACGACAACGACAGATTTCCCTCACGAGCACAAATCAAGTGTTACATCGACTGATAGTGCAGTTGCAACAGATGCGTCACGTCGTTTACAACAATTCATCCGAACGTCGGAAGACATTCGACAACCCAGAAGCTCAATCGGTGATGCGTCAATGGCTTTCAAGAAACCCGAAGGAAGAAAATCATCGTCGACGGCATTTGGCTCGTTCAAGTTCTCGAAGAAAAAGAAAGATTCCCCGGATACACCGAATCTAGTATGTTCGAAAGCAAATGACATGACAAGGAAATACTAATTTTCTTCTCTTGTGAATTTTAGTCGACTGAATTACGTGAAACTGATTATGTAGGTGATATTGAACTACAGATTGGACATAGCAGCGAACGTGAACAGTTGGTTGTGCAAGTTATTCAAGCCAAGAATTTGCCTGCCAAAGATACAAATGGCTATTCGGATCCATTTGTCAAAGTCTATTTACTCCCCGGAAGAGAGTAAGTATCGACATATATTATAGTTGACAGCAGGAAGGAAATTTATCTTCCTTGTTAATGAAAATATATAAAACCGATAATCATATATGCATCCTTTTTCTTAGTCAAGAGAACAAACGTCGAACGAAACATGTTCCGAAAAATCTAAATCCTGTTTGGGATCATACAGTCGTTTATGGAAACATGCATCGAGAAGAATTGCAGTATAAAATGTTGGAATTCACCGTTTGGGATTACGATCGTTTCAAAGCGAATGATTTCATCGGACAAGTCACTATTGATCTCAAAGGTAATACCAAATAAGACTCGGTCGTTTCTTCTGAACTTCTCTTTTTTCAGACGCAAGAGTCATTGATGATAAACCACACTGGTATCGTTTGCAAGCATTGCGTTCACGAGAAGAAATCTCCAATCGTGGCTCGTCGCCACGTTTATTCAAGATGACATCGACTGATTCAGCTGCATCGTCATCATCCGTATTTACAAAAAACAATGTTAACGCACAAGCTCAGAGCGGTCAACGGAAATAGTCATGAAGAGTCTATTTTGTTCGTGGTTTCTCTTTTCTTATTTTTCTAACGGGCTTTATTTATGTGTATATTACTCTACTCAGATATGAACATTGAAACACATGTCAAAGTTTATTTCGAAAACACATCCAGATTTCTCGTTTTTTATGTTATAAAAAAAATGATAACTGATGAGATAAACCAGTCGATTTGACATGTCAATAGATTTTCGAGATACAAACACATTGTTACACATCTTGTTGTCCAAAAACTTTTTAAATAAATAACATTCAATGTTAAAGCCAAAAAAAACCTCTTCATTCTACAGCTTCATTAAAGCGAGTTCTCGACCATTTCTGACTTTTCTGAGTGGATTTTACGATGCTCCTTGAGTTAAAAGGCAAGTGAACTGAATAGGTGAGTATTTATTCTGAAGACAAATGGGAAAGGGAACTTGTCAGGTTTTGTCTTTTGTATTAGTTTCTAAATATAAGTTTCGAGTGGATTATTAGTCATGAAACAAAGATGGAGATTTCTATACGGATTTGTTAGAGCATGAATGAGTCTAATCAGTTGCGAAGTGGTTACCAATTTTCTTTCATCCAGCGAGTTTTCTGAATCAACAGATTTCCGCTTGAAGATGAATGGTTTTGATAGAAATAAAACAGCGTAACTAATCATTTCATATGAAAACAGTTTGAATAATCTGATTCAGTTAGAATGAAAAGATAAAGAAATGAAGTTACAATTGCCTTATAAGTGTATTGTGCAAATCTTTCACCACGGTCTTCTGATTTTCCGATAGGTGTCGCTGGTTAACAAGCGTTAATGAATGAAAAATCCTGTATTTCGAATTTTTATTCTTAATTAACTCATTTACTGAATTTTCTGAAGAAGGATTTTTAGGAAACTGTCGTCTTGAGAAAATCGATCGATCCTAGACAGAGAAAAATCACATCGATCGATCATGGTAGGTAAATGAATCATTGGTGTCGTTATTATTGACAAAAGCGAATACCTATCAATATTTGATGTTTTTTTTCTAGGACACGTGATATTTATTACTTCTCTAATCAAAATTGTTCAATAATCTGTTCTGTTATCTGAGAAATGCTCTTGATTTTCTTTCCTATCTCGTTTACATGAACGAAAATTTTCGCTCCGTTTCCTTTTTTCATTTCTAACTGAATATATTTCACATCGAATGTCCCTTTGCCGTCGGCCTATTCGTCGAATAGCCTTAGCAGCAAAAACTGGTTCATTTATTAATAAAACCATTCGAGCAAGTTTCAGTCAACAAAATATTTATACACAATTAGAACCAACATATTTCGTAAGTCATTAGAAACGTTCATTTCTTACTTTCACGTGTGTAATCTACAATGACCTTGATTAAACAATCGTTGAGAAGAACATAACTTGTTACGTTCGTATGTGCACGCATGGTCAATATAGTGAAATTCCGCATACATAATTGTGGTTCTAATTCGATTGCTTCTCGTTTCAATTTGTCATTGAAGGTTTCAATCGTTATTGTTTTTAGAGTAGTGAAAAATTTATGACGAACAATTCGTCACCAGCTTCTCAGAAGAAACTTTGCGTTCTCGAGAATTCGATGAGATATTCAGAGGAACAAGTAAGATAAGCTCTACGAAGAACGATTCTCACGAATCATATCTAATGCTTTCCATGCGCTACGCTTCTTTTTTTTTTCATTATCATTTTCTTTTGACGAGTTAAATACACCTATGACGAACCCTCGGATAATTCGACAGCAGCCTTCGAACTGACAGGTTGGGTGTTTAATATACTTACTCGAAGTCAACTATCTCGAAGATATGTTCTGTGATGATGATGAAAGAGAGGGGACCGAGCTCTACACTGATAAGAGAAAAATGTCTTTTTCTTTCTAACACTAGAGTGATAAAATAAACGAATATTATTGACGTCAGAATAAGTCCCATTAGTCTTCATGTCAACAATCTCGTTCGCTACTTATCTATCACACGTTCTTCGTATGTAATCTCCGTCATTGATGCATATCAATTCCTTCGATTCAAGTGTTCATTCCTACGGTTTGCAAGACAGTGCACTAGCGAGGAGATTACATCCACCGATTTCCTTGCCAATGTATCGTTCGTGGTCACCACATAGTCGTCGTCGATCATCATCCGTTGGACGAACCATGCAGATTTCCTTAGATAGCAAAGCAGTTGTACATAAACTCGTATTAGATGTTCGTAGAACATTACATAAACATCATTCACCTGCTAAGCAATCTCATACTAACGAGGTAGATGGTCATGCATGTTCGCTATGTTTTAACGATGATTTTCTTTTGTCTGCTAAAGAATTTATACATTCAATTTTTGTGTAGACTAACCAAGAACCTCAACTGATTGGCGAAGAACAACAAGATGATGCTATTTTCAAAATCTTTCTGAAACGTGTTCGACATAAATCAAATCACGCACTTGATGATGCCAGTCACAATGAGGTTTGCTGATAGATCATTGAACAGCAAACCTAACTCGATCGTTTCTTTGATTTCTCTAGAGCAAAACATCCGGTGATACTCACACAACCGACCAGGGAACGTTACTTTACTCAACAATAAAAATCTATCAATTAAAAGCTGGTACACTTGAAAAACTTATCGAATATTTAACCCACGATGATGGTGAATTGGATACGACACATATGCACATCTTATTTTCAACCTATCGAACATTTACGAATACGCGGGAGTTAATCGATACGATCATTACTCGATATCAAACTGTTCTTCCAGCTTCATTGGACATGACTGAAGATGTTCGACGGAAGACTCTTAAGTAAATATATTCATTAATGTTTCGTGAAACATACTTCTGTTTTCTTTTATCTCAGGAGTCTTCGGGCAGCAATCATATGTCTGCTGAATACGTACAAAGAAGACTTTGTTGAACCGCCGTACTATTCTACGTTGAATCACTTGATGTCACAATTACCAGACGAAGACGTACGAATTCACAGTCATACTTTACTGGAGCAATTGAAAAATGAAGAAGATCATCAGACATCCGATATCGATAATAATAATAATAATAATAATTCAAAGAAGAATTATTTAAGTTATCAAAAAGGTTTTGACTATTTAATCCCATGGAATCTACTTGAAATTTCAAGTACAATCATTGCTGAACAATTGACACTAGTCGATGCTGTATGTTTCGTTGTTGATTTACGTAAATGATTTCGAAAGCTTTCGCTTTTTTAGGATTTATTGAAACGAGTTTTACCGTACGAATGCTTATCAATTTCGACAAATAGTTGTTCACGTCGATCACCGAACAATTCCAATCGATCGTTATCAACTGTTGACAAAACGATAGAATTCTTCAATTCTATTGTCAATCGAGTCGTTGCCACTATACTCAAAGAAAAAGACGAGCAAACTCGAGCAAATGTCATTGAAAAATGGATCGATGTCGCACACGAATGTCGAAGGCTGAGAAGCTTTTCTTCATTAACAGCGATTTTGAATGGATTATTGTCTGGTTGTATCTATCGGCTAAACACTGCATGGTCTCATGTTACCGAAGATCATTGGTCAATCCTAGAAGAATTGAAAAATGTTTTTGGAAGTTGTGCAGATAAAAAACAAGCGCGAGCTATACTCGATAAGGTAAGTTCATTGGCAATGCAATCCAGACTCTCAGTTTCACATATTCTTATAAAATTAGATCAGATATACATATTAGAAAACTAATCATTTCTTCTTTCAGCAATTAGACGAACTACGTCTCGCTCTACCTGAATACACTGTAGGTTTGAAATTTTCTTTTCTGAAAACGTTGTTTTCTATTTTGCACGCTATTTTATTTGTTTGCTTGTACATACATACCTTATCTTAGTATTTTGTTACCCGTTTACTGTAGAGAAAAAAAACTCCCACAACTTAGAATCTGGTGAAATGTGTAGCATGCATAATATCTAGATTATTCTGCTCTTTTATCATAACACAACATTCATCGAATTTCATTTGCTTAGTGGAAGTTCTTGTTTTGTAGGAAGGTACGGCGAAGCATGTGGACATAAATACGGCTATCAATGCAACGCTTGGAAAAAAATTTCGTCATAAAGCGTCGCGTGATCAATCGAAACCGGTAGTGTTTTCATTTGCTTTGAGAAAAGATCAATTGAACTGCTTTTTCACATAGGCTGTGGTTGGTACTGTGCCGTATTTAGGCATTTATCTCAGTGATTTGACATACATCGACTCGGCGTATCCAAATACTATAAACAACGAAAAAACTGATGGGTCGCCGGCCAAGAAACTAATTCATTTTGAAAAACATCGAAAACAATTTGAAGTCCTTGCTCAGATCAAGTTATTTCAGTCCGCTGCTAACGCATATACAGATCTTCGGTCATTACCACGGTTCAAAGCATGGTTTGACAATGTTCGAACGTATACAGATACTGAAAGGTAGAGGATAACGTTCTTTTTTGTGAATCATAGAATATCATTTGATGAATTTTTGTCTAGTTGGGATATATCGTATCGAATCGAACCTAAAGAAGCACCCGATAGTTGTCCACCTCAAGAACAATTTTGCAAAACCTACGGAGGTCAACCACTTCGAGCGTATGCCATTCTGTACTTTGACAATTAAATATTAATTTCGAATATTTTTCGACTTGTTAGTCTTGTTCCACGATTTCCATCTGAAGTATCACTGGACTCCTTGGGCACATCGAATAATGCAAGTGGTGGAAATACAGAATCGACAATCATCTCGAATGGTTCATTACGCTCATCGCCATCATCAACATCGTTAGACAAAATGAGCATCACATCAAATAACTCCCTTCGTCAACATCAGCTAATCAAAAATATGCCGGTAAATAAAACTCTGATTGTGTTTTTCCTTTCATTCTATGCGATCATTTCAGACTCCCCGTGTAAATCATTCACGATCTTCGTCGGTTTCGAGCTTATTAACATCGTCAAATGGTAGTACAAGTCAGGGATATGGATCAGCTACAGCTTCACCAACTATAAGTACCAATACAGGTCTTTCCAATTCTACCGAAAGTGAATCAGTCATCGCTAAGATTCAATTCGCTGGCAAAGATGATTTGCTATACAAAAAAGTTCGCGTAAGTGAAATTTACTCAGACACGAAGTTGCAGGTTTTACCTCGTTAGAGATTCTCATTAGTCACAATCTCTCAACTATGAAACACTTGGAGAGAAGCGGTGTGGTTCGCACTGAGGCGAAGGAAAACAGCTTGAGCAGTGTATAAACTTGATTGTTAACTCCTTAGTTATAATGAATACTAGTGCGAAGAGAAATCTCCACGGAAATGATTTTTTTTGTTACTCGGAAATGTCGATTTACTTGAGCACCAAGTGCTTTTCAACTGAAAATCTAATCAACGTTTTATATTTAGATAAAAAATGACGAACGAACAACCAGTGTATTGAAAACTATTTTGGAAAAATTCGGTTTGGATCCATCGAGTTATGATCGATACTGTATTGAACAAAGATTACCTGGTCGAAGTAACTTATTCTCCTCAGTTGTAGTCTTATCGAAAATCTAATCATTTGCTTTCTTGTTTAGAAATTCTCATTCTCGATCATTGCAATGTTTTCTATGCATTAGCTCGTCCGTCCAATAATGAACAAGTCGAGCTCGTCGTTCGAGAGAAAACTCGACAAGAACGTGAACAGAAAAGTAATGGTCTTCCAGATGGTGCTGGTCACAATCGCACACCGAGTGGACTAAGTATATCGTCTACTCATAGTCGCTAAACAAACATAATCAAAAAATGAAAGAAATCTACTTATTTTGTATATAAGATTAACCTTCTGAAATCCTTTTTTTCTACTGCGCTACAGTGAGCCATGAAACATGATACATGTCGATATGTGGTCGTGTTTGGAAATATTTTTTGTTCGCTCGGTCGAATCTCTTTTTACTATGCTAACTTCTTTTTTTTTCTTCTTCTGCTGGTCTTTTTTTATACCGATAATACTTTCATTCCATATTTTGTGAACAAATACAGAGCTACTTTTTATTTCTATATATATTTATGTGTGTATGATTTTAGCTATCGAATACTTCTTTTTTTTTGTATGAGGGTTAATAGACTTTGTTACATATATATTTTTGTTCCTCTTTTTAATCTCTGGAATGCGTTTGTTGAAAAGAAAAGAAGAGGATTTAGAATCATCCATTCATTGGTAAGACAAAATAAAGAAAGAGAAAGAAAAAGAAGGGCAACTATTTTTTGTTCTGCTATCATGCGAAATAAACAACGAAGGAAAAAAGAAGAAAAAGAGTATAGAGCGGGTGGCCTAGCCTTGTCGATCTGTCAGCATACAGAAAGAGATAAGAAGACATTTAACACTCGAAATTGTGCTTCTGGTATTTGCGACGAAGTATTTTTTCTTGCAAAAAGACAAAAGAAGGGGAAGAATAAGACGTGGAAGGGACACATTCATCTATCGGGTATGTTTAATAATCGTCTTGAATTTGATGAAACGCAGTGATATTACTCGACAACAATCACGAGATGTCAATGAGTACGAAATGAGTTTCATTGTTGAGAAAAAAAAACAAATTTTGTATAAGATCTGTGAAAAAGTATTTTTATTATCTTGTATAGTATATCGTGCATTATTGTGATTAGGTAACTGACAATTCACCTCTGCATTTTATTCACGTGTTTTGTTTACGCATGGTGTTGTACATAAGCTTTCCTCTGGCTAAAAATCTATTCTTCACTTTGCTTTTCGTTTAGTTCGAAAGGACGAAAAAACATGTCTACTAGTAGTCAGGCACAGAAATCTACATCAAGAAAAGCTACCAGTGCATCAGTGGACACTGATTCTGCACATCAATTATCAGTTCACTCTCGACAAGGTCGAAATAAATTGCTCTCGGAATCGATTTTACCATTACTTTTATGTCTTGCATGTCCGTTTCTCGTTCGATCGATTGTATTCATCTGTACACATTGCCATGGATCTATTTCTGAATTCTTCCAACGTCTCTTATTCAGTCAAACGGTGACCTTAAAAGACATCTTAGAAGATTTTTTCTATTTCGAATGGCATTGGCCATCGGGAATCATCATAATCAGTTTCTTAATCTATGCTGTTGTTATGACCATTATCTTACCTGGAAAAGAATATAAAGGTCCGGTAACAGATACAGGACATGTGCCTGTCTATCGAGACAATGGTTTTTGTTATTACATTGTTTCGTTAATTCTATTTGCAAGCTTAACATTTCTGTTGAAATTGAATCATCTCTCTCCAACGTATATTTATGATCATTGGGAGGAGTTCTTATCGACTGTCAGCACATTTGCTTTTCTATTATGTTTTCTTGTTATGTTGAAAGGCAAATATATACCATCGACAAACGATCATCGATCGTCATCAAATTGGCTGACAGATTTTTATCGTGGTGTCGAATTGTATCCACGAATATTTAATGTCGACATTAAACTTATTACTAATTGCCGTTATGGCATGTTGGCTTGGGCATTATTAACAGTGATTTTCTGTATGAAAACGTTTGAGTTATATGGCTTTACAGATAGTGCTTTTATAACATGTGTTTTAACACTTGTGTATCTAACGAAATTTTTCTGGTGGGAGTCGGGTAAGTTCGAGATTTTTGTATCATTGCTCACAAGAAGTGCATTTTTGTTTTCTGGATAGGTTATATGAAAACCATGGACATTATTGTTGATCGTGCTGGATTTTACCTTTGCTGGGGTTGTCTCGTATGGGTATCTGGTATTTATACACTTCCATCTTACTTTCTCGTCACACATCCCAATCAGCTCGGTTGGACATCAACGGCAATCGTATTGACATTAGGTCTTGTCTCAATCTATATTAACTATGATTGCGATCGACAAAAAATACAAGTTCGATCAACGCAAGGTAAATGTTCAGTGTGGGGCAAACCAGCGAGAACAATCCAAGCCAAATATCGTCTATTGAACGGTAAAGAACATGAAAGTACATTATTAGCTTCGGGTTATTGGGCGATTTCAAGACATTTTCATTACATACCGGAATTAACCTTAGCCTTTCTTTGGACATATCCATGCGGTCTACAACATATCTTACCATATTTTTATGCTATTATTCTATTTATATTGCTAATGCACCGTGCACATCGAGATGATCAAAAGTGTCGACTAAAATACGGCCTTGCCTGGGATAAATACTGTCGTCTAGTGCCATATAAAGTATGGCCGGGAATATATTAATTTGTGCTTGTGAAAACGAACACATCTTTTTTTTCGTCAAGATTTCTTTTTCTTTGTAAAACTAGCAACACAGAATATCATCAGCTATATAATAGACACTTTACGATTATATTGACTAAAAATAAACAAATTGAGATTATTTTGTATATCGGTATAAGTTCAGTTAACGTAAGACACATATGTTATCGAAATTGGTTGCGTGCGACTTAGTGGTCTCTATTGATCAGTTGTTATATTCTCTGTATAACATTTGAATTATTTGACCAATACCAATGTGCTCTGTTTATTTCTCTTTTCTTTTCGTATCTGTCTATTTGTTTGTATTTTCTCGTTTAGCATTCAAAAGGAAGTTTGATTTAATCTGAAAGATTTCTCAGAAAAAGAGTGCAAAAAATACCAGTTAAATTTGAACGTAAACATGCTTTTCCATTAACATTAGCACCGATAGTATTAACTCATGATCTTTTTAAGTTCATCTATATACAGTAAGCAAAGTAGAAAATTCTAAAACTATTCGGGTTGCACCTAATCGTGAATACGAGTAACAACTAGGCTTAACAGATTATGCTCAAGTACACGGCCGAGTGAACCTGTGAAAAAGTGTTCAAAATGGATCTTCCCATCAGAAGAGAAGCACTGGAGATCGGTGTGAAGCTAACACATCGATTAACCAACGTTCGTTTTTCTCTTTTATCTATTTATTTATTTGTATTTCCTCATCGAAAAGAAAAAGAAATTTTATTTACGGTAAGTTCTTCTCCACTAATTTTACATTTGAGAGGATTGGGTGGGACTGATAATGATAATAATAACGGCGCTCGTAGACGAGCCAGATCGGTATGGACGATAAATAGGCGATTTTTCAAGCGATTGTAAAGAGAAATATCAAATGCGTGACGCTGTGCTTCCTTGTAAAATTTCCGCAGAAATATCCGATCGGTCATAGTCGTATATTCGAAATCAGCACGGGTCATCAAATGAAATGAATATAAGGCAATCGCCGTACCAAATGCAAGAAAATACGACATTGGTTCCACAATATCCCAAGAATATACATCCCATGTGAGTTCAGCAAGAATACCGACTTGAACCGACATACCCGCCAAGCCGTACCACACACAACGAGATATATGACGTTGACATATTTGAGCAAGTTTGTCTTTGACCTAAGATAGGAAAGGAAACAAGCTTCATTTGAATAATAACACTTTTTCTCTTCGACAAGATTAAATTCTCATCAGCGAGATAACGTATGGCATATATAATTTCTTAATTACGAGAAAAATCGAGTTGCTGATCAACTTACTTTTTCCAATGGTTCTAACTGAGTAGTCAATTCATTTGCTTCGGCTTTCAATTCATGATATTTGCGATGGTATACTTTCATGACATTCAAGGCATTATAAACCGCCCCGATTGTATCTTCCGTTGATGGGCCATCAGTTCGATTTGATCTTATTAGATTCTCCTTGATTTGTAATTTATTGATTGGATCAAAAAGAAATGCACGTTGTTTATTCAATTGTATCGTAAATGGAGAACTCATTAACGACTGAATGGCGTAAGATTTCGCCAGTAATTGACCATTATTATCAAATATATGTACATGTTCAATGCCAGCATCTTCGGATTTAATCTCATCAACCAATTGACCCACAGTCGTTGTTTGCAAATTTAAATGAAAGCGACATGTTTCCTGTCGTGATGGAAGTACTAATGACAAAATTAATATACTGTCAGCGAAGGCTAATGAAGATTCTAGAATGATTAAGACTAATTTTAATTTTGTTTTCGTTTTCCGAGATTTGACTACCTGAGATATTCACTTGCGAGAGGCAGCGAACTAACGTATTCGGTACTAGCAACTTCGCGCTAGTCAGTGTATGTAAAAACGAAGAAAAGGCCATGTTGTTGTGTTTGAAAATCGAATAATTAACGAATATAATGAGAATATGACATACTTATTTGTATATTCATATCATACTGAGTAGTAAACATTGCTAGCATGCGAGGTTATTTACGTTTTTACTATAAAACCGAATACTTTGCTTTGATTGAATATCGTTCTTTTTCTCCTACACTTACTTTTTCAATCGAGCAATATTATAGTAATAACAGTCGTTGAGAAAGAATGCAAGCACATGCACAAAGTCATAGAACGACAAATAAAAATAAAAGAGAAAACAGAATCCCTTGTCCCATTTGCTTTCTCTCTCTCTCTGTCTCTGCCTCTCTCTTTTACTCGTCTTCGTGAAGTTTGCGTCAACACGACTGTTATGAATTTGTTTTTCGCTTCAAATGATGACTGTAACTGACACACAGAAATACCATCCGTGCGTCGATGTCGCATACATCATTGATGTCGGTCCTATATCGTTCCGAAATAAATCAACTTTCTTCTCATCGGCACAGTTGTCTATCTAAATGAGGATGTTATCTGCAAGAGAAACGAATGCTTCTATTTTTAACCTCCACCAAAAAAAAAGAGATTAACGAAGATAATTATCACGTAGAAACGGATGTAAGGTTTTTTTTATCGTTGATTTATTTCTGAACAATAGGAAAGAAACTGACGTGAAATTGAGATTATTGATATTTATAGTATTTATCTCTTTCTATGAATAGCTCATAAGACATGAATACTCACAAATATAATTCGATTTAAGCAACTGTGCGGAATAATATGACGCAAGAGATAAGAAAATAGATTGATCAAGCGACTTTCTACTTCTTCGTGCATTCTACTGAATTAATCAACATAATTTCAATTAGGATTACAATATCTGTCAAGGACAATGGAATACTTTTTTTTATTAATGCAGATTATTTAGAATAATTCTGTCGTATTCTCGAATCCTCATATAACAATCGATCTCGGTTAGTACGTGTAATTTGCATGTATTCTTCCGGCTGACAGATGATTAGTTTGATTCAAAGGCAAGTGTGCTTGTCCTCTATGAAATACGATTAATGTCGACGGAAAGAAGCAATAACGCTCGACAGAAAGTTTTTCTTCACACATTCGAATCATTGGATTTTATTCCATTAACTTTATTTTGTGCGAACAACGATGATTTCCAGATGGTATACACATTTATTTGTTAGATGTAATTTCACTGATTAATTTAGCAATCACTTGAGACATACTCGCGAGAATTTGAAAAAAGTAAGGAGAAGTTCTTGATTTTGGTCAATAAACACACATTCTATTATGTAAATGTATTCGTATTAATGAATAAACGATTTATTTTATCACTCTAGATATATATATGTACACATACAGAGACATAGATAGATTTAAGACAAATGTCAAAATGAATACAAAATAAAAGAAAACTTCATAGATCAGTCTAGATTAGATAAGGGTTCATCACTTTGTTGTTGTTGATTGGTATTATTATTTTCATATGTGGAATCAAAGTTATCCATGCCTGATGAGCTTGAACCAAGTACGTTGGCGTACGGTAGAAGGACATTCGCTGGTTGGTGACTACTTGTGTCAATAACTAATTGCGCCTAGAAGACCGACGACAGTCAAAACGATATTTAATTGATTTCGTATAATGAAAAACACGGTACCTGTGGAGACGAATCATCATCGCCGTCATCGTACATGCCGGGTGGTGTTGTTGTACGAGATGTTGATGATGACGGCATGGAGAAGTTCATTCCAGAACGTTGTTCGTTAAGACCTGGTAAATCTGCTGAAGGAATATAGAGCATATCTGTTGAAGAGTTTTCATTTGATGGCGGTTTTTTAAGAATTGATCTAGGTTGTTGAGAGAAATTTGGTAGTGATGCATTGTGGCCACCCGTATAGGCTGCTACATTCGGAGGTGTGATAGGTGTTCGACCACGTGACGGTTGTTGCTGTGACCACGAAGAACGCGGCCGTGCTTGGTGAAAACGGGATGGTTGCTGAGTCGGCGGTGATTGCCAACTACCGATCTGAGATGGTGGAGGCGGTGGGGGACGAACTGCTGAATATAGTTTATATTGATTTTATTGATTGTTTTATGAATATATTACCTGGTGTTGGTAACAACGGAGTTTTTGATAGGCCAGGACTTGAATCTGAAGAGCGGATGAGAGTATGTAGTAGTCTCTTATTTCAAATGAAAAGAATCACATACTGTTACTGATAGTACCAGGTTCGGTCTTAGACTTTGCAGTCACTTCTTGTGATGATGACTTTCTTGGAATACGAAATTGTGGCGGTGGTGGTGCTGCTGTTGTGGCAGCCGCTATTGGGTTGCTGATCGTTGCTGCGGATGGACTTGTAAGTTTAGAGGCAAGAAGCGGTGGCGACGCCACATGTGGTTTATTTATATTCGCACCGGAAGGCATAGAACGAGCGCGGTGCTTCAATACTTCTTTTACCGAAGGCGATATAGTATTTGATGCTCCTGCTGTCGGTGTTGGCGCAGTAGCAGATGATGAAGAGGATTGATCTTGTCCGGAGTAAACTTTACTTCGTTGAATTTTCAAAACAATAGGTGGTTGGGGCGGAACTGATCGTGGCTGTGAGGATGCTGACGATGAGAGAGAGGATGTTGAGGATGGATTTGACAGAGACGATGATGGACGTGGTCGTTCACTACAGATACACAACAAATGAATTAGTTCGGATCAGTTTGCATGCGTTAAACTATGCAAAAGAAATGTATTACCGTGGTGACTGTTGTATACCATCTGTCAATGCCATCATTGCACTGGAATCTGAATTCATTTGTGACATGTCAAGACTTTCGCTTTTGATTAACACAGATGGTGATGCACCGCTAGTTGCATTATTCGACGGCAGTTTTCTTATTGTCGATGACATCGATCCGCCAGGATTGCTGAGAGATTGCTGTTGTAATTGTTTCTTTCGTTGTTTTATTGATTGTTGTTGCTGAGATTCATCATTGGATGAATTACCGCCGTCGCCGACACGTTTTATGACAACTTTCAATGGTTTCAATTCGTTGGATGTATCGTCTGGTGATGTGATCGATTGTTGTGTGAGTAACGTTCCTGATGGAACGTCCGTTACTTTGAATGCTGACTTTTGTCGAGCAAGTTGATGTTGTTGTTGAATATTTTTGTCTCCTGGCTTTTTCCCACGCTTAGCACTGTTAGGATCACCACCCGACGATGTCAATTTCGTTGCATGCTGCATCGGTAATCGATTATCTAGATGACGCGAAATATTATTTGTTGTATCATCAATTGATCATCGTTCTTATACGATATGTGCAAATGCTTACCATTAGGATTATTGCTCAATGTTTGAATGAAATCGTCATTGGATTGTTCCGATCTTCTTCGTTTCTTCTTTTGTTGTCCTTTATTGTTCTGATCAGCCGATGACATGACATTGGATGAGGTATTTCCACTGGCAGGTAGGAACGCTGATGGATCAAATGTTCCCATCGTAATAGGCGAACTAACTGGACTATATTCTGGTACAGAGACTTGCTTTCCCAACGGGAAGAAGACATTTCCATTTGGATTAGTTGATCCGCCTGGATAGGGAGTTGATGGTGACAATCCAAATATTGGCGGCGTAGAAACCGATTGAGTTGATGAAACTGATCCACAGCGACTTAATACCGATGGATGGAAACTCAATGATGGTTTAGGTAGTAACTGTTGAGGATAATGATGTGGAAATGTTTGGTGTTGCTGAGAGTTAGGTGATTTGACAAAGGGATCATCATCATCATCGGGAAGATCTTCGGATAGTATATTATTTTCTTGATAATCTTCAGCAGGTAAGTTGTCACCGACTTTCTCCGGAATACTATCGATTGATGCTAACGTTAAACAAGCAGGTTGGTTTCGACGTAGTGTCGTTGCTCGTCGCCATATAGGTTTTGCAGGTGGACCACATGACAAACGTCGGTTCAATTTCGGTATTGCAGCTGATTGAGTCACTTGTTCCGGAAATATATTTGTTTGTTTTACATCAACATCTGTTGTCGTTGAATATGGATTCGCATTATCTTCTTTGAGAAGTTGCGGAATCATTTTCACCAAAGACTGTCGATCTTCAGTTAAATAAATTTCTTTGTCTTGTGCACGATTGACTAACAATGGTAACGCGTTCCTATTTGACATATGAAGCAAAAATGTAGCTAAATGGTAAGATTGCGCACAGGTTATCGAGAGAACAGTTGAAGATAGAAATGATAATTCGAGTGAAATATCTTCACTATCGTCATCCATATGATCCTGATCGTATTCATGATTGAAATAGTAATCTAAATATTTCGTCAGATACATTTGCTGATGAATCAAGTTTAGGATATGTAGGAATTGTTTAACACTGGTGAATGGAATTTGTTTAATGGACATTGCTGATTGGTCATGAGAAATGTACCATTGATACGGTGACATCGACTTCGATTTTCGTAACAAAGTGGAAAGATAGTTGAACGTTTCGGAAGTAGATGGAAAGGTTGTGATATTCGTTAGACGATTGATTTCTTGAATGTATGGTAAAAGAAATTTGAGTGAGGGCTGGCTGGAATCAAATTCCAAAGCAAAGTGGCCTGTTGCAGAAAGGCTAGATTTGAGAGATGCATCAAAATGAACAGTATTCGTTTTTTCATCAATATGAATATTGGATTTAATTGGTAAATAATGTTGCGTTGCACTGGGAACTAATATGATCCGAACAGATTTCGGTAATGAAGAATTACCAATGACTAATTGAACAAAATGAAACTATTCGCTGTTTGAATGCTAATCAAATTAGTTAACTTACATTGGTCATCGAATTGGATTCTCATTGGAAGACCTTCACACATCGGTTGAAAACCTTCTAATAATTTCGCATACGTTTCGATTTTACTTAGACGTTCTAAATCTTGTTGGAATACGGTATAAGCCGTATGACCGATCCTCTTGTCATTGTTCATCATTGGTGCAGTTAGTGTAAATAGACTTGCGTAACCATTTAGATGTTCACGAAATAATTTATATTGCTTTTCATTTAAGGCTTTTAACATACGAGAACAGAGGAAACGTTCTTCATTCGATTGCTGATCATTGGTAAATGCGATGGAAATTTTCACTGGTAATCGGGTCGATGGATCGAAAGTCACTTCTAGATAGAACTGTTCCGAATGAAGATAAACATTTCCATTGTCATGTTGATAAGTTTTCAATTGGCAATATTCAGCTGCTAATTCTAATTGTTCAGTGATTTGCTTCATTGTTAGCGTTGGCGACGACGAATTGATATCGTACATATGGTGAAGAAGTTTATCATAGCATGCGCGAATCAATTGAGAGCCTGATTGACCATCTTGTTGTTGGCTAGGTGGTGCGAATGGTAGCCGCTGTAAATCATTCCATCCGGGTGGTTGCGACAGATACAAACGTTCCATAGATGCATTACTCAACATAATTATAGACGTTGTTGCCATTGTAATTTACTTCTTTATCTACAAAGATAAAATCATAATTCGTTTCGGCAGAAGATTGTAGCGAGAACTGAAAACGAATGATCTTATCTATTTAGTACTTTCAACTTTCCAAGTGTAGTGAGAGTTAGCCTTTTAAAGGTCTCTGCATCCGATTTCTTCAATACATGTGACTGATGTGCTAATGAATTCATACAAGTATCTTCTCGATCAGAAAAGAATAGGGAAGATCGATTATTCAAAGGTGAACTAATTTGAATTAGTAAGATACAGATACACCATCATTGTCTTCAAGGTGTGCTGGGAATAACGAAAGGAAAAAAACACAAAACTTGACCGTATTCTTGTGTTCTTCCTTATTTTTTTTCTTCTTCTTCTGTCATAACATAAATCATATCGAGCAAATAAGAAACGTCTACTTAGATGGCGTTAGTTACCGCGAATAAAATAATGTAAACAATGCAATTCGTTACACTCACAGATCATATACGTATTTTCAACTTTTCACTCATCAATATTCAAATAGCAAACGAAAGACAATTCATTAAAGCAGTGTTTCTGTTCATGTCTCAACTGTAGACTTGTTTTTATAGATATCGAGTGAGTGCTGCATTCATGAACTATCAAAATAATATCCGATACTTCAATATTTGTCGTTATCCAAGACATTCAAAGACTTAGGAGAGATACAGACAGTCCATCGATGTATACTTTAGCATAGTTACAGACAGTGACATCGTTGTAGATAAATTTTTATGCTCAAAATAAAATTAAAATGAAAGAATGGAAACTATCTTGAATCAAATTTTTAATAAAAATGAAATAGAATGCGAAAATGTGTCTGTACATTTAATCGATGAAAATAAATAACATGAAAAGGAAAAATCTATGACAGTTAAAGTTTTTATTGATGAATGACGCGTTTTATGTTTTCAGCTTAATCAGAACGATCACCACGACGAGAATTGCGATGACGAGAAAAACTGCCAGAAGACAACAGAGTTTCTTTCGATATTTTTTCTAAGAAAAAAAAGCAAAAAGATCGAAATGAATGTATAGATAATCATCAAGAAGAAAGTTTCAATCTACTTGATACTTTGCAGCACTGGTCAATCGATCATTGCCAGCAATGATATGATCGTTGGCTGCAATGATTGTCTGTTCAACGTTAGCAATAATAGGTGATTGTTCAGAAACAATCGCACCAATGTCACGCATAATATGATTGATCTCAATGATATCAGTCTAAAATAGAAAAGATGCCATTAATTGACCAATAGTCTTTGAAAGGTCTTAGTATTTACTTGGACAGTTTGTACTTGTTCTTCAATAGCGAACTGTTCTTCATTTTGTCGAATTAATAAATCGTTATTCATTTGCATTTGTCGTCTAGAACATTCAAATGTAAGTTAAAAAAACTCAGGCCTTTCCTTATGTACTGTAATTGTAATCGTTGACGAACGTCCTCTTCCGTCAAAGCCTAAATTACATACAATATTAACTTCAACGCGTATCTTTTGTTATACATTACATTATTTCCAAAATCAATTAAGGTATCTTGATTAGGATTGGGTACCTGTTGGCGTCTTTTGCTAACATCCTATATTCAATTGGCGATATTGCACACAAAATCCTGCGGAAACCAGTATTAGCTTACAGTTACAACGTCTCCATAATGTTTCAATGCACTGTTCATTGCAGATTTAACCTTGTTTATCATTTCCAAATCATTCTATGAAGAAGGTGAAGCAATCGTAGAGGAAATCTCGTAATCAATCAAGAAAAGACGTACTCTTTGTAAATCTTTCTTTCTCTTGGTCATTTCATCTGCTAATTCTTTCAAGATAGATTTTGTTTTCGTAGCAAGAGCGTGTAAGCGTTGTTCGTCTTCATCTCTAACAGAACAAAAACCGGTCATAGACATCTGTCGTCCTATGCCACAAATGAATTTACAAGCGTTGACGAACTTCAACTGTGTCCGATGCCGTTCCGAGTACTCGTGCTTTCTCAGATAGATTTTTGACTAAAAACAGGCGAAAAATAAAATGATGTCAACTGTACAAATGTGATGTTCACCTTGGGTTTCAATGGATTGAGCATGTCTGGTCCATGTATCGATGAGTTCATGGAAATGTGTATAAGCTATACAAAAGATAGAGAAAACACAAAATTTAGGCAAGAAATGTGCTTCTAACTCGTTTGATATGCCGCCATTGTTTTTGAGGTGAGTTAAAGATATAAAAGAATGAAATATAATACAAAACTTGACCCTAGGTTTTACTCTTACTCTTCTTCTGTCATAACATGAGTCATACCAAACAAATGAGACTACTGTCTATAGATGACGCTTATTATCACATTCGGTATCAAGAGTTATGCTAGTTTCAGAACAACAGAAGTATGAAATTTAGATGAGTGAGAATCTTGAACTTTTTTAATGGTCCGTTCCTTATCAAAGACATGACTCAATGCCATTGTATCGTATCTGTCGTTGAGAATGTGTGAATGATCTGATCATTTTGTTTCGGTGAGCGTCTCCAAGAGCTACACCATTCAATGGAGAGTTAACTTTTGAATTTAACACAGTCAGTGTAGTCTCAGGAGAAGTTCTCAAGCGAATCCGAACAATAAATACTCAAATACGGTGCTAGCTTTACTTGTATTATGTTTTATGTTACTTTGATTTGGATGAAGTAGGATACCTACCTCCTCTTATTAAATAACCAAGCAAAGTGAGAAAAGAATGAATATCATCCGTTTTCGTTATATTGCCATGCGTGTCAGTATATGAGATTATTGTTGAATGATTCATATTGAATCACAAGACAGTATCTTATGATTTTAGAAAGCTCACTAAATATAGTACACACTTCACGCGCTTGTGACAATAGAAATTTCTCTCTTCGTACATCAATCCACGTACATATCCATTTTATCATTTTAGTAAATTTCATACAAGTATTTGTATACGGATAATAATATATAGAACAGGTACCCAAGCAAGATTTATCTCTCTAACGGTTTGAATTCCAGAACTGAATAAAGTTCACTTGAGATAAGATAACACTATAAATTCGTTGCGATTAGTCATAGACACTTTGTGTATATGATATGACATGCAGTATTGTTGCTCATCGTTGATAAATCCGATAAAAAATAAACATATATTTGACTAATATCGAAAATAAACTTTCGTGTCACACTCGTAGTAAACATCATTAATCAATCAATTAGCTTTTTTTCTGTTTTGTCAGTTAGAATAACTACACAACTAAAACAAAATGTCACTCGTATCTTCTGTAACAACAACAATAACAGTCTGGTTTGATTAATTAAATCAATTATTGCTTTCGAGCATGTTTTTTGTGCAAAGAAAGATTGATATAACCCTGAAATAGTTTCAAGTCTAATCTAACAGTTTCAAGCTTTTCAGAATATGATTAATCAAGCCATCTACCGACCGTAGTGTCGATTTGGATTGGTTCTGACTAGCAACGAATGCTATATAAGTAACTCATTCGTTTGTCTGATGAAGATTAGGTGAGTGATTCTCAGTCGTGTTTTAATTGTTTCAAAAAAAAAACTACATGGCAGCAGCAATTGACGAAGGCGTAGGTAAAGTCCGTCGACCGGAACTTTCGCATAAAATCGATGTTGAAGTTACTATCAACGATGCGATATTACTTTCATCTGAAGAAGGTGTTATAACAGCACTTGATGATCGGTATGTTCATCATTGATTGAAACATGATTATACTTTGAAATGGGTGTCTTTTAGAACTGTGCGTATTTGGTTGCGAAGACAAACAGGAAAATATTGGCCGTCTGTCTGCTATACATTAGAGAGTAATCGATGAAATATGATCAGGAGAGAGAGAGAGAGTTTGTTCTTTAATGACTTTAGGTACGCCATCAGCAATATTTTATCATGAGGCAACCCGTCGTCTTTTCTGTGGCTGTGATTCTGGTCTACTACATGTAAAATATTTCCATTCGATGATCTCATTGATGGATTTTGATATTCTAGGAATTTATCGTCGCCGAAGATTTTAATAAAGTCACTCTGAAATCGACTTATCTCGGTCATCAGACTCGTGTTCATGCTATTGTGTTTTCACCACAGAATGATTTACTATTAAGCGTTTGCCGTGAGAAGAAGCTCAATTGGTATTCCACAAACGCATCCAGTGAAAACCATGAACATGTACTTGGAACTTATACATTGCCCTCATGGGGTATGTCAATAGCAATTGATGAATCATCTCGACAATGTTTTGTGGGGGATTCGAATGGAACAATACATTTCTTGAAGATTGACACTGATAGCAAATGCCAAGTGATTACTACGTTAAAAGGACATACAGGTAAGGTCACGCGCTGATGTATTTCTTGTTTTAAGTTGAATTTGTTTCGTTTTTCAAGGAAGTATTCAAAATCTTCTATGGGATTCAACTACAGAGTGGCTATTTTCGAGTAGTTTCGATACATCTGTAGTTGTGTGGGATGTGGGCGCTCATCAAGGTCTGGCTGTTGAATTGAATGGTCATTCAGATCGTTTAGTTGGAATATCGTACGATAATTTACGCAAACTTTTAATCACTTGTTCAGCTGATGGTCATATTGGTGTATGGCCAATGAATGTTAAGCGAAGTGAAACACCCAAATGGCTTGAAAGTGATTGTTGTCAGATATGTCGTTTACCATTTTTTTGGAATTTACGCGCAATGTGGACACAAAAACAGATTGGAATGAGACAGGTCTCTTGCTTAGATGAGTTGATAATAATCACCGTCATTCTCCATGATTTTCCTAGCATCATTGTCGAAAATGTGGCCGAGCTGTATGTGATAAATGTTCACAAACACGTACTGCTCTACCATTGTTAGGTTACGAAACGGTTCAACGTGTTTGTAATGATTGCGTACGTACATTAAGGAACGATGAGTAAGTCGACGATGTTTTTGTTCTTATTAGCTTATGGTGATTGTTTATTTTGTTTTGCTTATAGAACGGTACCACTTGCTTCGTTTTATGATGCACGTCAAGGAACAATTAGAATGGATTATAGTCAAGGGAAAAAGGTCATGATGACGGTTGGAACAGATCGAACAATTAAAGTACGTTCTGCTTATTATAACATCGAGAGCATTCTAAACAGAAAATGCACTTCAAACATGACATTTACTTATCGTTTTGTTTATATTGATTGCTCAACTTGCCTATTCTTGTTTCGAATACAAAATTTTCCTTTCACATCATTAATAGCAAGGTTATCTGCAGAACATGATTCTATCCCTGCTATATACAATGAATAGAATGAGAACGTGTTAGAAAGATGAAAGATCGAGTATGTGCGAAGTTATACAAAAATTAGGTGCTGAATATCCTTATGGACTGATGACATAATTACTGATAGTAATCGAAGAAGCACTGATCACCAGAGAAAAGGAAGTCAATGAGATCATAATAGAAAAGATTGGATTACGATGTATTGAAGGGTGATAGATTCATGGTTGAAATTAGCATCAATGTCATTGATATGTCACAATTGATATAATTGAAACAAGGAGAATTTTCGAGATGTGATTGTTTTGTTTGTTTAGATTTGGGATATGTCATCGGTCGTGTAAAGAATGAAGTGAATTTTGTTTTGTACTCTCTCTTTCCATTATCAATCTTCACATTCCAATGAATGAACAACACTGGCCACGTTTTCGTCTTTTACACATATATATATATATATCTTTTATTTTTTGTCACTTTTTTGCATTGATTTATTGTTGTGTCTTTTACGGGCTTTCCCTTCAAATTGTCGTCTGGTAATCATAATCAAGTCTCTATTTGGTGTACATGCATTTCACAAAAACAAATGTGTCGATGAAATCTTTTATTCTTTTCTTTTCTAGATGAAAGTATTCCATGTCATCAGATAAGATAATGTTATCTCACTCACTTCATTTTATCGTGTTCAAAGACGAGAAATAGAATTTACGTGAAATATTGTTGAATACTCCAATCGAGGATCATCAAATACTGACACATATTGAGACGAATGCTAGTTTGAAAACTTGCTTTCTCTTTCAGATAGATGGTCATTGCCATGGAGCAGAGCAATCATTCAGGAAAAGTCTTAGTTACTACATTATATCCATTCAAAGCACAAAATACAGATGAAGTAAATACACTAATCAGATGATTATTCTCTTGTCTAGCGATAAATCTTGACCTTTAATTGAGAAGCTCGAGAGAAGAAATCTCTAACGAATATATATATATTTTCTTTACGTCATATCAGATAAAGCAAACAGCGAACGACATTGTTTCCGATGGGATTAATTCTATTATTCTATTGATCTGATATCGACGTTTCTGATCATTTTTCCATTTAGTTATCATTTGCAAAGGGTGATGTTATTATTATAACACAAGCACCCACCGATGGAGGTTGGTGGGAAGGAACGTTGGATGGTAAAACCGGCTGGTTTCCGTCGAATTATGTTGAACAATTGTCACAAAAAATAGGTAGGAGAAAAGAAAAATGATTTGTTTCTAATTATGCACATGTTTCGAAGGTTATCGTAGTTTTGTTCTTTTGCTATTTTATCTCTCGATTTTGTCACTTTGATTACTGGTACAAATAAATACAACTAATATCGTTGATGTCTGTCATCAGACAAACAGCAGGAGGATATAGTAGATGAGAAAGAAAGAAAAGAGGGAGAAGGACGGCTGCAACTTCTGTTTCTCTTTCTCGTTCGTTGATATAATCGACAGAACTCTTTCTCATCATTCTCTTTCTTCGTCTCCGACTTTACCGGCAGTGGTGGTAGTAGTGGTTGTAATACTAGTACTAATGGTGGTTAAGATCTAGTTGTTATTATCAATAGTCGATTCCTCTTTCATTTCTTTCTACTTCAATGCGATCAACAAGTTGTGTATCATGTCGAATATTCGCTTGTAGAACACGTACGTAGAAAAACTTACTTGCAGTATAATCGTTGATTAATCTTTCGAGATAACGACATAAGCATATTTGCTAGTCATAAAATGGAATTTTGATTTGATTAGTTGTGTATTCTAATGAAGAGAAAATGATTTCTGTTTAGATTCAACACCATCGACCCAAAGTGCATCGTCACAACAATGTGCGGAAATGCGTACTCATCGAGAAACGGTTAGTTACGATGACGAATCTTTTCTTGCTAACGACGAAAACACTTTTCATTACATAATATCGAAAAAAAGAGCACAAGAAAGTTTATCGAGTAAAGGTTGATGTAGACATCAAAGTAATTATCGAGAAATGGATACATCAACATAGACCAGTTGATCTTTACGATGATAACTAAACAATAGATCAGCGAGGAGAATGTTTTATCAACAAAGTGCGGGCAATTCGAAGGAGATTTTGATTATCAAAATGAAATTATCGAGTTGATCGAATATTCTCTTATTTAAGTGTTAATTGTTATGATCATCAGTTAACATTACACTTCGGTACACTTCCACTGACCTTTACATTGACATTTTAACAATCGATATGATCGTTTGCTTCGATTGACAATCGATATCTCTTTGAAAATGATATTCTTTCGATATATATATGCGTGTGTTCTTAGATTCTCGAAGCATTACTCGAAGGTGAACAACGTTATATCAATGAATTGGAAGATTTCGTTCAGAAAACTATCCAGCCATTGGCACATGCACTTTCAACGTAAACTCTTCATCTTACACAATGATTTGCAATATCAATCGAATTTTTCTTTCAGATCGGGACAAATCCCACATCTCCATCTCGATGTTCACATGCTGGATGAATTAACAAAATTTCATCGCCATCTGCTGCATGTTCTACGCGACAACTCAAAGTAAACTTGAAGATCAGTTTCGTTTCTGAACTAACGAGTCGTGATATTTTAGATCACAACATCGTGTTGGTGGAATATTTCTTCAATTAGCACCGAGTCTGAAATCAATTTTTGAAATATATTGCTACCAACATGCTAAAGTTCTCTTTCTACTCAATCATAATAAGTACATGATTACATTACAAATATCTCTCGTTAATTGTATGTATTTGCATTTACATTTAGAGAACGAATCTACAATGTGCTAGCTAAAATTGATTCATCAATGGATGCTAATCATTCATATATACAATTAATTAAAAACCTTTCATTACCATTGAGTCGCTTGGAGAAATACGCCAATCTACTTAAAGAGTATTTGCATAATCTTGAAGTAAAATCAGTGCTTTATTCGCAATCAAGGATATATTTTATCTTCTCCGTGTAGGAATTTCATATTGATCGAGGCGATGCACAACGAGCAGCAGAATATTATGCTGAATTAGCTGTAAGAAGAGAGTTTCTTTTCGTATCAACTCATTCTTTCTTCATTCGTTTAGTGTCTCGGTGCTGAATGGCGTAAACGTAAAGAATGGGAACTTGATATCATTCATAGTACGATACATGGACTCGGTTTGGAAGTAAGATGGCGAGAGTTTTTTTTTCTTTACGCACCAACCGGTCGTCTGGAGATTTTCATTCCGAGAGAAATATTCTGGTCATAGTATGACTAATGAGAAGAAGAAATGGCTCGTTAAGCGTATAATGTTTGCGATTAAAATGCTATTGGTCATGGAAGGAATCCTGAGATAATGAGAGGAAAAGAAAGTTGATTGATTGATTGATCGAAAAAGTGTTTGTTGTAGTCTTTAAGTTCATATGGTGATGCAATTTGTCTTTGTCCTGTTAATATCCTCTCGGAAAATCTTGGGCAAATAGCATTGGAGCGTATAGCGATATTGTATCCATCAACACTCTTCCTGCTCTCGACTACGACGTCGTCGAATGCACAACAAGAATATCAAGTCGAGGTTGGTCAAATCGAATGCGAACTCGTCCTTCATTTCTTGGAAAATGTTGCATTTAGAATCGATTTTTATTGAATCAAATCACTGTCAGTAAAATCGTAGACGATAATATTCTAGGCAAACGAGCGTTGAAAATTAATGGTAGGAAAAGTTTTGGAAAAAGATATTTAGAATCATCTTTTATTCCTAGCCCCATCAAATCAATCAATGATCATCACGTTCCCTAGTCCAGTGGAATATCAGGAATGGTGTGAGAAATTCTGCTCAGTATTAACTCCAAGGTCACCGCAAACTCATCATCATCATCACAATGCACCGTATACTCCACAACAAGTGTCTAAAGTACGAATAAAATAGTGATATTGTCCACATATTGGCATCTTCGCTTTTTAGTCGGTATCATCATTACCTAACACAATGATGAAGTCATCACCAATGAGTTCGGGAAATATTTCATCGAGAACGCCAGTTCAGTCACCAGCGCCGGCGAAACACAATATACCACCTGTTGCATGGTCGAAGGGATGTCTTCGACCACATTCACCCTTGCGGCCTCGTCAACAAGGCGCATTGACAAATCACTCTTCAACAACGACATCTGGTACAAATTTAATCGGATCACCAGTCCTTTCCGGAGGCGGTGGGATGGGTATCAATGATCCGTCTGGAGGTTCGAATGAAACAGGATCAAATCGAACACTTCGACGTTTCATGACCATGAAAAAGTCCAAAGCGAATGAGTTTCTCAAACGTGGTACGCATCATTATATCTTTTTACTAAATCAGAATGAACACCGCTTTCTATTTAGTGGAAACAAGTGAAGGCGATTCACTTCTATTGTCTGTCATCGAAGCCTATTGTGTCACGAATACTAACAACGGGACTGCTATTGCTGGTTTGAATACTCTGATCGCTAAAGCACGACATTCAATGTCAACAGCTGGTAAAACTACTAACATGATTTTCGATAGATAAACACTTTCTATTTTTCTCTCACAGGAATCACGAGTGCAGTTAGTAGTAATGCTGACCATCCATTATCGTTAGTCAGTGGTCAATCAAATGCCCATTTAGATCATTCAAACATTCCACTATTACCTGCACAATCGTCTAGCGTGACAATACCAACTGATATGTAATTTATACCGTTTGTTATTTGATGTTGAAAACTTACTTCATGTTCTGTTTTGTTTAGAGAACGTCGTGCGTTGATAGATATGATGAACGAACTTCGCTTAGGATTTAAAAGTCTCCAATACGAACTAGAAGAAGAACGTCGAGCACGTCGACAGTTAGAAAGTCAGATACAACGATTATTTCTTACTTCAACTGGAAAATAATTCAATCTTATGTCGATTTTCTCTTGTCTTGTAACTCAGGTTATATTACATTGATACTTTTTTTGTCAATCAATCTCAGTGTGCTTCCGAAACTACCAATCCAAATCTCGAGCGCCAATTGTCATTGTGTACATAAGTCTATTTTTTGCTATCTCGCTTCTCATTTCACATTCTGAGTTGAATAAAAGTTTTTTTTTTAAATTTGGAATATTAACTATGCTTTCGCAAAAATCGGAAAGTGTCAGGGTTCTTATACGTTGTCGCCCATTTAATCAAAAAGAGATACTTAGTCGTGCGATAAAATGTATTGAAATTCAAGATTTTCCTACGAAAAAGACGCCGTGTGTGGTTAAATTAATCAGTCCGAGAAGATATCGAAGACGAATATCTCGATTATTCCGTTTCGATTCCATCTACGATGAAAATCAACGCACAGAACATATCTTTCAAGATTTTGTTCAGTCGTTAGTATGTGATGCGACATTACATGGATATTCTGGAACAGTTTTTGCCTATGGACAGACAGGATCTGGTAGTACATTGTTCGCCGATGAGTATCCTACTTATTTGCTGATGTTCATAGGAAAATCGTGGACGATGACAGGCTGTCCATGCCATTCGGAAGTTGGATTGATATCGAATGCAATCGAACACGTTTTCAATCTCGTTCATGAGCATCAATCAACTTTGGAACAAGAATTTACGATAAAATGTGCTTACTTAGAAAGTGAAGTGTTGATTTTTTTCTAGAAAATCCAGCTTAGAAGAAGATTTCGTTTAGTTTATAACGAAGAACTCCATGATTTACTTCGACCGCGCGCTTCATCGAAATCCCACTCGCGTCTGGAACTACGAGAAAATCCCCGGTCATCTGGCGTTCAGATAACAAATTTAACATGGAAGACTGTTTATTCCATTGATGAATGCTTGAAGTTCAAACGGCTAGGTGATCTAGCTCGAACCATGGGCTCAACACAAATGAATCGAGATTCGTCACGATCGCACACGATGTTCTCACTTTCCATTCAACATCAGAACAACAATCAAACAAAAACGTTTCGGCAAGGCAAACTAAACTTCGTTGATCTCGGTAACCATCTACGACTTACTTCGTCTAGTGCATTTCATTTTGATCACTATTAAGCTGGAAGCGAACGACAAGTCAGAACTGGTGCGAGCGGACAGCAATTACTCGAATCAGCTAAAATCAATCTCTCGTTATCAGCACTAAATAAAGTTATTTCCTCATTAGTACATACGCATACAACGCATATACCATATCGAGATTCCAAATTAACACGTCTTTTGCAAGACAGCATTGGCGGAACAACCAAAACAATCATGATTGCTTGCATATCGCCGTCGGAAGATAATTACGAAGAAATATTATGCACGTTACGGTAAATCGCAAGAGAAATACTACAGATTCGAAGAATTCCATCGTTTCATGTTTTAGTTACGCATCCCGAACGAAGAACATTTGTAATACTCCGATCATCAATGAAAATTCCTCTTACATACTTCTCCAACAATATGCCGAAGAAATTCAAAGACTAAGAGCGATTATTAATTCTTCTAATCTTCACATGAATTCAACATCTCGTTCGATGGTTTTGACTTCGGACATCAAATTCGATGATCAACATTCGATCAAAACCATATGTGATCATCAACTCTCATCGGAAACGTCGCCTTTGATCAAGTAAATCATTAACTGTAGTCGGATGAAAAGTTAACCTTTCTCAATTCGATTTCTTACATCATTTAGATGTCAACGTACAGTTAGTTGTCAGACGATGTCAATTATTACTAATGAGCAAACCTTGTCTGAGCAAGAGAATTATAAACAACTATTCGTCATTTCTGACGAAAATCAGCAGAGTTATCAGATATTAGCTTGGCATTACTGTCCGTTCACTTCACAATGTGAAGGACATCTGATTCTTCTCGTGAAAGAAAATCGAAATGCTTGGATAGGTACTCTGACAACAAGCGCAGTGAAAGGAGACCGAACACTATTGTGGAACAACTATCTCATCCAACGCCAACATCAATTGTATCTGTCAGCGGAAAGCAATGATTTGATCACTCATTTTGAGATACGAGACACTTCAGTAATATTACCCGTTCGTGGCCTTCATTTTTACAATTTCTTATCTTTAGTCTGTAGATGCAGTGCAATCGCTAGTTTTCTATACCTCGTCAAGTTATGTTGCTTCGAATAACATTCGAGTTGATCAGAACCCATTGATTAATGATCATTTTATCACATTGAAAGAAACAGATGGTGTGATCTACTACCTTTGTGATATTCTACAGACATCGTCATCGAACGAATTTATCGTTTTTAATCTGAATCAACAGAATTTGTATCAAGTGCATCATATCCGATTCAATTCCGAAGTTTCCTTTGAGAACAATGATGATATCGAGGTCAAGCATTGTTGTTGTTGTTACAATGGAAATAACGAGTCAAAAATAAGCAAATTGATATCATCGTCGCATTTCTTATCGTTGATTAATATGTCGTGCGAAATCGAAGAAGAAAATAGAATTACCAGAACAAACTTACATTTCGTTGATTTAAGTAATCATTTCATACACTGACTGCACTTAATCTTTAAAAAAACACTGCTAAATAATCCTGACAATCTTCAATTTCAACACTTATCTCCGAACATCTGGCGTCGATTCTCAAATATTGCTGATCAAATAAATACCTCTCGATATTCTTCTTGTTTTTGCTAAATTTCAAGTATCCACTCGAAAATGAAGCTCTGTATCGTTGCTGTTCTCGTTGTTCTTCTCTCTGGTAAAAAGAAACATTTGAGTTTTGTCCACATCTTCTACTCATATTGTTTTAGTCTCGGCTTTTGCCGCCAAACCAATTTCACTCGGTTCACTTTGTTTGAATCCCGTCAATTGTTTTGTCAATCCATGTCAAGTATGTTCATAAAAATCGTTGACATTTATTTGTTTTGTTATCTTCGAATTAAAAATCCTAGTTCTCCCAATGCTCTGCACATCCTGACGCTGTCTGCACGTAAGTTATTCAATAAACTGTATTCAACTTTTCATTACTTCTTCGTTTCTAGTGCTAACTACTGTGGTGGTTGTAACGCTGTCTGGTCTGTTCGTGGTCGACGTGTTGATTGTACGTGTCAAAAATAAATCAGATAAAGATAGTTAATTCATTAAATCTCGTTTTCATTCAGGCACAGAAGTTGACGCAGTCGAAGCAGTCGAAGCAAGTATGTAGGAGAACATTGTTCCAACGGAAATCTACACAGATGGAATTCTCTTAGGAAAATGTGTCATGGTTAACTGTTTTATGGACCCATGTGGTTTGGCTAAATGCCCAAATCATCCAGAAGCAACATGCCGGTATGTTAACAGGAAATTTCTTTCTTTGTTGTGCTTATAACTATATTATGAAATGTTGCTTTAGTGCTGATTATTGCGGTGGATGTAATGCACGATTTTACAACGCTGCTGGACGACGTGTTCTATGCAATTAAACTTTCTTTTTTTTTTCTTCAATTATTTACAAAACTGACGACAATAAAAGAAAGAAAGAAAAGGAAAGGACTAAAATAAAAACTTTTAACACAGAGTACCATGAATACAAGACAAGGAGGTCGAACAAGAATCCGATGGATTGTCCAAGTTCATATAAACATGATCGGATGTCGACGGAGGAATCGGATAAAAATAACTTTCAACTTCACGATCACATAAGAGATCATCTAACGAGTCCATTGTTTGCTGAGGGATAGATGTTCGTTGGTGCGGATGAACGCTTTTCTGAGAGGAGACTTGATTAGGAACTTGAGAGATCATAAGAACTGCACCAACAGAGTGTCTTGGCCGTGGTTGCTGAGGTTGTTGTTGTTGGTTGAGAAGTGTCAATCCATAGGAATTATTCAATAAATCTTCATCGACGGATTTTGTTGGATTTGAATGAAAATAATATTTCTTGGCGACGACCTGTTTCGCTGATTGGAACGACATTTCGCTTTTGTTCGTTGATGAGAAAGGAGGAAATTGATAAACACCTTGTAAAGATTTATCTGCGTGTTTGAGTGATTGATTTTCTTTATTGGATTTATGTCTATCGACATCGATAGTTGATTGTCGCTGAGAAAAATCCATTGTACGTCGGCGGTTTGATTTTAAAGAACGTTTGTCAAATATTTGTTGTGCAGTTGGTGACGGTGTCATTCTCTCGGTCATTCCTTTCGCAAGAATCGATGAAGAAAAAGACGATGATGGCGAAAGTGATTTTTCAGCTTGATGTTCAACAATAGGTCGAGTAATACGTGCTACTAACGATGAACTTCGTCGTGGCGGTTTAATATTCGTTGGCGTTTGTCGCATGACAGTAGAAATCACTGAAAAAAAAACATGAAAAGACACGTAATTCAAATGTACTTATTACTTTGAAAGAACTGTCACTTCGTTTTACTTTCGGGTCGTTTTCTTCGTTCTGAGTCCTATAGTTTATCGATATTTGCAGTATTTAAATAGGGTAAAATGGTAGGTACAGCAGTTGAGTACAAGTAAAGAATTTTGTACACAAATCTGTCACACACGTCGTATTGTATGACAACATGAGAGCATGAAGAGAGAGAGGGAGAAAGAGGAGAAGAAGAAGAAGAAAGATTGAAGTTATTATGAAGTATTTGACTGTATCTAAGCAAACATTTTCTATTCTGTTGCTACAACACGTCTGAGTATTAAAAAAAAATATTAAATTAATATAGGAAAAGATGTAAATATAAATATAGATATATATTTAATCGAGAAAAAATGCTTGTAGGACAGTCGTCCGATTAAAATGAAAGTATAATGTTTTGTCAAAAGAAAAAAAGAAATCGATCTTTTCCTGTCTCAATATAATGCTGTCATATAGACTTTCAAAGTAAGAAAATAAAAACAAGAGAAAATTTCGTTGTTGTAGCTCACATTTTTCATTAATTGCGTATGTGTACCTTGTAGTCGGTAAAGCAATTCTTGTCAACTAGCATTGAAGTCTTTAGAGAGAGTCTGAAGTTGATGAATAACGTAGATATTTTTCGCTTTGCTTTATTTCTTCTGTTCTTTGGCTGAAACTCGTTTCTTCCTCGCTCTCTTAACATTCAGACAGGCAGCGAAGCAATACGAATGCGTATGTCATATTGTACACCATGATCAACACTTCAGATATGAGTCAACGTCTTTTGCGTCGAATTCTAATCGTGTAGAGAAGCAAAAACGAACGAGATTTTGAGAGTAGCAGCGAAAGATCATATATCACAGTCAAGTATTTTCTTTGTCTGAGAGTAAATTTCATCAGGAGAAGAAAACAAAACATGAAATTCGATTTGTTTTACCTTTATTATCTGTGTATGTTGTTGACTGTTGATGATTGTCATGAATATACGGTAAATCTTGATGATCGAGTTCAGCCTGCGTTATTTTCGCTTGCTGATCGAGCCATGCTGATATTTTCTCATAAGTTGTCTTTGACTGTTGAATTGGTGAATCTTGATAATATGTAAATGGCAATGAGATTGTGTTACTTGCAACAAGCGATGACGGAAGTACATCGTAGATGGTTGATTGTTGATGGTATTGACGGAGGATGTTCGTTGACGATATTTGTCGGGAATTCATCACTCTGACCCGTCGCGTATGCTTGGATTTGGATGGGACGAGGAAGTTTTTTAATTTTGAGAAAAGATGATGAAAACCTGAAAAATAGTTTGGTTATTCTCTCGATTAAGCTTGTCAAAGCGGAAGAAAATAATACATATATATAAAGAGAGAGAGATTCTCTTTGCATTAAAAACAAAAAATCCTAACCAATGATTTGTTCTAACAACAAATTAGCTCAATGGTTATACATAGATCTTGTCTTTCTGCTTTGCTAGATACTAGAATAATAGATGGATACAATCTTCGGCTGATAAGATAGATGATATATAAATATAAAAGAAATGTCAACAGCGCCAAGATCAACTGTCGGAATAGCAGCAATATAGATCGATTCCTGGTTTTGGCCACGTGTATTCTATTCTTTTTCTCTTTTCCCTTATTAGACTTACCCTTTGATTTGCCATCGTATTGTTCTTGTTGTTGCTGATGTTGTTGTTTTGAAGCGATTGTTGGCGATAGTTTCTTCGACGATGCATTCCTTGTCGTTGACACTGAAGAGCCACCTGTCGAATAGCCGCTTGACGTTGTAATGGACGTCTCCGGTGACAATGTACCGAGAATCGAATGCTTTAGCATATTTGTAATTTTTGGCGCTTGTAACATTGATCGATGTGTTCGACGACGTTCAGTAGATAACATGTTTAGATAATTCTACGTTTAATCGGATCTAGAAATAAATACGAATGGAAAACATGCTTTATATCAATAAAACTTGATATTTTTAGATCAAATTAAAATAGAAAAACATCCGAACAGTCAGAAATTGAATAAATAATAGACCATAGGAGGAGAAAAACACAGAAAATGAGGGCGTATGAGTATATTCTGTCACATTCAAAACTCGATGAATGATAATAATGAATTTACTCAGCTTGTCGTCATTTTCTCTCTCTCTCTCTCTCTCTCTCTCNTTTCAAATCAACATTTTTGATTTCGAAGAGTTAGAATCGTATTCATTATCCATGGTGCGTCCTATTAGTTGCCATTCTGTATTATGTAAGTTTCTTACATGGAAAGAATCGTCGGATGTGTGCACATGATTAGTTCTCTTATTCTTCAGTTTACTGAAAAAAAAAACAAGATGAGAAGCATGTTCTCATTCTTCAGAGAACACAAAAAAACCTCGCCACTGCAAAGAAGTTTTTTCAAATGCAAATTATGCGACTGTGTTTGCGTGAATTTCTTCTCTCTTCATCAAATTACTTTGAAAAATAACCACCAAGGTCACTTGTGTCACTCACTGCGAAAAAGAAACCAAACGAAGTCACGATGCTCTTTTTCCGTCATCATCTTGAGCAAGACATCTGAATGTCCTCGTTATAATTATTTGATATTAATATGTTATAATTGCCTCGGTATTAGTGAAGATATTTTTGTTTTACGACAGAAGCTCCGGTGCTTGTTTTTTTGCTTGATCATCTGCAACGAATTCATGTTACGATGTTAAAGAAAAGAAAAACGAGATTTGATTTACGAAACAATTCATCACGGGGATCACTAGAGTGCGAGAAGGGTAAAGTATAGTATTGGTTTTTTAGGTTTAAGATGAAGCGAAGAGATCGATGCAATTCGATATCGTCTAGAAGATTTGAGTGTTTGCCAATGCACAGCAGTACAAGTTTTGTTGATGATTATTGATATCGAAGTTTTGACCGATGGAATTAAGTTAGATTAGATTATGCATTATGATGATTATCGTGATCAAGATAACGAATGTCTTCTTTTGGTTTTTGCAAGAAACGCTTCAAATGAGAAAAATTTTTCGTTCAATTCACAAGTTAGAAAATCGAATTATGTAAGTGATTGAGAAAATGAGCGGTTTTAGACATGATCGCCTTTCATCCTTCTTCTAGAGACCGAGTTAGACAGATTGCTCAATTAATTTGTCGAACATCATTGATCCAGTTTTGAGTCTAAGACATATTTCATAAACGTGTGTCAGTTCATTGTGTAAATTACATCTTGTTATCAAAAACCAATTCGTTTATTTGATTAAACATCGTTTTGAAGCGTCAATTCAACTCACTGGTTGTTTCCTTTCCGTTCTTTGAGACTACTGTCTGACATCAGCTAAAATGCATTTGAGTCGAATAATTCAATGCTTGATGAATGATGACGTTTTTCTATCCAGTAGTCGAAGGAATAGATTGGACGACAATGAAGTTGCAAGACCAATGGCTTTACACAATCATCAATGCATCCAATGATCAACAGCAACAACGACAATTGACTTTTTTTCTTAATGTCTTTTGTTTGATATAAAAATAAATGTTTTTTTTTTCAAAACAAATTCATCCTCTTTTTTTTGCCATCAATGCATTATTACGGTTGCATCTGTTTGTAATGTGTCCATTTGTTGCTCACGTATATGTACAAAAGGAAAAAGAGTGTGATTTCACATTGAATTTTTTCAATATGGCTCGACGATTCTACGTTTTCTCCGTCATTGTTTTGTGTCAAGCCTCCCGTAAGATTCAGTTGAAAGAAAAGAAAAAAAAGCTGAAATCGAAAGGTATTCTGTCTGGCGTATTTGTTCTTAGTCGAACAACAACATGTGCAAATCCTGTCAATTGTTTGATTGATCCATGCCAAGGTGCAACACGCAGAAACTATACGAATGCTGTGTGTCGGTAAACATCGCCGAAGTTTCAATGTCAACATTGAGTATTTCGTCGTGTTTAGCGCAAATTACTGTGGGGGATGCAATCGAAATTTCTACGTTGGCTGCAAAAAGGTCGACTGTGGATAAGAATCAATTTTCATATGATCTATGGATATCTTTATTCAAAATAAATTAAGAGGAAAAACAATGAATGTCATGAAAGAGAAGACTGGATTAAGATTGTAAGTTGTCGACATCTATTTACATTCAATGAAGTCTGATTTATGTCAGTGCATTATTTTTTAATTTGTTTGACAAGGAGCAAAAATAGAGTTGCTTTGTCATCATGCAAAATCACTTTTCTCACTTTTTTTTAAACAAAAGTCTTCAGGGAACGGTATATTTCGTTAAATCATGCTCCATTTCTATTCTCGCAATCGCTATTGATATATTTACAAACACTTCCAATCTTCAATGACTTTCATGGTATGTCACAAACACAGCGTTTGAGAGTAACGTATTCATGAAGACATTATTTATCATTTGCAAATAAATTTCACCTGAATCAGAGGAAGTGACATCGAAATTCGTCTTAATGACAGAAAGTATCGCACGAGTTCTTTTTCTCAGGCTCGATCAAGATTTATCGTTCGTCATTTTCGTGTTTCGATTCTTATTACATAAAAACGAGAGTCAGTAAAGCAGTGCATTGATTAAAGTCCATCGATAGTAGGTACGTACTGACGATCAACAAAATATTCACACAATGAGAACGTAGAAAGCAAGATATTGATTAGTACTATATAATATTCAAGAAATAAATACTACATTTACCTTTCGTTTTTTTTCTCCTTCTTCGTTTTCTATTTAGCTGTCGCTACTGTGTCTATAATAATCGATTGTATAATTCGCATTTCTCGTTGAGTTTCGTCCTTTACGAGTATTTACTATTACCATTTGAAAAGAAAACGTTACTACCAATCGATAGCTGCGTATACAGGTGAATTAACATGAATCGAAATGATGCAAATCACGTGTCGAAAAGTTTATCATTACAACAACGGCGAACACAGAGCGTCGATGAATATTCATTGAAACGAGTGGATGGTGAAGTTTTTGGAGAAAATGGTCAACAAATAAATAAAGGGATATCAGATGGTTCTTGTGATCTAATAGAAGAATGTAGTGATATTTATGGATGTAATGTACCCACAAGAAATGCCGGTAAATTACCACCAGGAGTGCGCAGGTAGAAAATTTTGATTTTATAGTTTGAGAAGGATACAGATGATGGTATTCTAGTCGAGCTTTTAGACGATCACGATCCTGTTTTGCGCCTTCACCACATTGTAGTTTTGGACCAAAAGCTACATTGAAAAAAATACAAAATAACAACCAGCTGATGTAGGTGCATTCTATGTCTATTTCTGCATAATTATATCATTCGATATCAATAGTGTTATTCAGGACCCGTCCTCTCAACGGCTTCATTGGCTCAGTCCGCCAAAATACGTTCTTATAATTCGTAAGCCGGGTCAATCGACAGTGCCAGAATTTCGTGCACTTGTACTCAATCTCCTAAAAGTAACGCATATTTCACGAAAATAATTCTCGAAAGTAGATGAACTGTTCTGATTTTCAGCGTGATCTGACAGTTTACATAGACTCATCCGACGAGACATATTTATCTTTTGATAAGAATGTAATTGACAAAGACAAAGTGACTGAACGATGCAAACTTTTCGATCAAGGTATTGATTTGTATTAACAATGAATCGAAACTTTTCTTTCCCTTCAATCAAATTTAGAACACGACATATCACTCATCGATTTAGCGATTTGTTTGGGCGGTGATGGTACGTTGTTGCATGCTTCAAGTATATTTCAACAAACTTGTCCGCCGATTTTATCATTCTCATTGGGCTCATTGGGATTTTTGACCCCATTCGATTTTAAATATCACGATAAAATCCTAAATGAAGTCTTATCCGGTAATGTGGCTCTTCTACTACGAACACGTTTAAGCTGTGTGATTCAAAAAGACACGTCCGATACATCCAAGGTTTCTTCAGATGAAAACGGTACAACGACAGAACGCAGTGATGATGGTAAAACTTATCTTGTTCTAAATGAAGTTGTCATTGATCGTGGACCTAATTCCTATCTGTCCAACTTGGATTTGTATATTAACGATAAATTTATAACCAAGGTTCAAGGTGATGGTGAGTTAGTTTGAAAAATAAGTCACGCTGAGAATCATCAAATTCTATCTAGGATTGATTATTTCCACTCCCACGGGTTCCACAGCTTATGGAATGGCTGGTATGCTTTCATAATATTTTATAATATTGTCTAGAGGACCTGATTCTAGCTGGTGCTTCCATGGTTCATCCGAATGTTCCTGCAATGGTGATCTGTCCTATATGCCCACATTCTTTGTCTTTTCGACCGATTGTTGTACCAGCTGGCCTTGAACTTGAAGTGAAGGTATCTGAAGATACTCGTTTAACTGCATGGCTTTCAGTCGATGGACGAAATCGACTTGAACTGGAACAACAAGATAGGTAAATCTCATCAATAATTATAGATAAGAAAACAAATGTGAATATTCCCGTTGATGTTTAGTGTCCGAATCACTACGAGTATTTATCCTATTCCATCCATAAGTCGGTTCGATCAACTGGGAGATTGGTTCGAATCTTTGGCAGACATCCTCCATTGGAATCTACGAAAACCACAATCCAGCCTTGAAACTGATCAAGATTTGCAATTGGAAGATGGAGAAAGCAACGATTTTGCTCCGATATCGTGATTGGAACAGATTTCCAAGTCATTTGTGAATAAACCCGAGTATTTTCGTTTTTTAACTAACTAAGATTTCATACATTAATTTTTCATTACGAAAAACAGAAAGCATCGAAAGCAAATTCTTTATTGAAAGTTCTACAACGACTCCAACCTTTCTATTCGATAACAATGTTTAGATCTACCATATGTAATCGAGAGTTTTTATCGGATATGTATCATTGGTATGAACAATGTTCCAAACCAATGTACATATATAAATATCGATAACTGTAACGAGCGCAAATCAAAGAGTGACGAGAAAACATACGGTAGATGAACAAGGAATAAAAGAAAAGTTATAAGAAACAATATGTAAGAATTCAACGGTTGTTTGAGACAATTTTTTGTTTTGATTGTCGGTGTATGAATTAATGAGCATGTTGAAAATTCATCAAATAAAAACAAGGCTTCATGTTGACTGATTTTATATGGTAATGATGGCTGTACATAGAGAGACGAACATTTCTACAACAAATAGAATTCAATTAAATCAACTGATATTCATTTTCGAAAAAAATATTCACTATGTTATTTGCCGGCTGATCTAAATGGAAATTGAATACTGTTTTAACGAGATTGGTTAATTCAGTCATATCTTGATGATGTTCATAATTGTCATACAATGGTGTATGCTCTTTTTCCTTTTTATTGTAATAGTATAATATTAGTGGCCAGCAGAGATGAATGCAACTTAATATCAAAGAAATGAGCAGTGGAAGACAGTACATACTGAAATAAAGAATCGGGAGAATCCACCATGGAATATCTTGAGTTAATCTTCGATAGGGGAGATAATCTACTTGATGAAAAGGTGAACTTAACCATAATAATGGCGAATAGGCAATGATTGGTGTTATCCAAATGAAACAAACGAATATTCGTTGAAATGAACGCGTTGTAATTAATAGAAGAAGTGAATATAACTGAACGGTGTCAATAATATGAAATGTGAACGACCATAGACGCCAGATGAATGATTCTGTTGACCAAATTGAACGAAAATAAAAGAACGGAATTAACCAGATCGATACAATCAACGACGAACATGAATAATTAATCAGAATGGAACGGACGCGTCGTATTTGTTTCGTATGTTGATAAATAATCAAGTAAAGTATATGAGAAATATTTATAATAAAGATTAATAAAAGAAGAAGAGTAGCTAGACAGAATTCAATCGAGATCGTTCGTATATCAAACATGTTATTTATCAACTAAATTGACTTTGTATTTCAAGACAGTAATGAACACATCTGTTCTTAATCGATATGATGCATGTTCAATGTGAGAGAGTTGACCTGTACAATGGTATAGCTTACTCAGTTAACCTTTTCTTCTTTGTGTAGATATGCATATGTATGTGCGTGTGTGTGTGTGTGACAGAAACAATAATACATTGAAGATAAGATAATCATATCATTATGTTATGAAACATTGATGAGAAAGAAGTCTATTGAATGATTTGAAAAATAAACTGATTACAATGGTATCTGTGATTGTTTATATTATCAACTAGACTGACTCGCGTTTGTTTTTTTTCTTGTGTGTATGTGTGAGTAAATTTCTTATCATTGAGAATGAAGATAGATCATCGATCTTTTGTATATATCTCTTTTCATTTTCTTAAAATTGATTGCATTTCGTTTGTTTAGTGAGAGAGAGGAAGACGGAATACGAACTGATCCGATGAGTGATGTAATTCTCATACGTTGATGAAAGGTCATTCGAAACGAGAGATTATTACCTCAAACCCCTTATCTCAATCAGAACTCATTTTTCAGGGTTGAATGATGATAACTCGAAATGAAACTGTACATCAACCATGCATGTATAAACAAACCATGTTTCTTTTAAACAATCATCATCTAGGAAAAGTAATGATGATGTTTATTTGATTATATCAAATGAATAAAGTCCAACACACGTAATTGGTGTGTCTGTAATGTTCGCCGCATCGATGACGACAATGGTGACTAGAAGAGAGAGAGAGAGGAGAAACTTGTGCATCATCACCATGAAATAAGCAGTCAAATGTCTATCTAATATCGACTTGAAAAAGATAAAATGCTGAGTTAGAGATGCAATGTCATACGGTGAGAGTATCTTCAGGTAAGCGAAAGAAAACAGCGTATGGTTATTATCACTTTTTTTTTCGATGACATTGCGAAGATAGTGAAATGTATATAAAAAGGTAAACACACTCTTCATTTCATTGTTTCTCGTCGACAACAAAAAACGAACATGAGCAGTGGTGATCTTAAATTATACTATTTCAATTTGGCAGCTCGTGGTGAATTAACCCGACTCATCTTAGCAGCTGCTGGTCGATCGTACGATGATATTCGTTACAGTTTTGAACAATGGCCAGAATACAAACCAAAAATGATCTTAGGTCAATGCCCAGTTCTCGAACTTGCCGATGGCACCCAAATTCCTCAATCATTGTCCATTGCTCGTTACGTTGCCCGCGAAGCAAACATGGCCGGCGCCGACAATCTTGAATCAGCAAAAGTCGACGCTGTTGTTGAAACACAACGCGACATCAACGAAATTTTCTACTCGAAAGTCTTCTTCGAAAAAGATGAAACTAAAAAAGCCGAACAATTGAAAACCTTTCTCGAAGAGACACTTGTCAAACATGTCGAAAACTTAGGTAAATTGAAGAAAGCTTACAGCAAAGACGAACGATATTTCGTCGGCAATCAATTATCATGGGCCGACTTATTTGTCTATCAATCAATTCAATCTTTAGTTCAAGCTCTCCCAGAAGTCAAAGGAAAATTTGGTGATCAATTCAAACCATTGATCGATGCAGTTCATGCAAACGAAAATTTGAAAAAATATTTAGATTCACGACCAAAAACTGACTTTTAAAAGCAAACCGCTAGTTTAGGCTTTTCTTTATATGAAATAAATGTTCTTACGGAATCTAATGGTGCCTGTTTTTCGGGAGAACAAGATTGATTCAGGTTGGCAGTTTCTATAGTAAAGTAGAAGATAAGAGATAAGAAATCGATATGAATACATACTGGAGTTGGTAGGAGAAGATCTTTTGATAAACGTTAAACTGCTGTTATCAGTAATCGATTGAGTTATCTGAAACGCGAAAACTGGTGTTGACTTTTCATGTCTTCGAGCAATTTCTAACAGACAGAAACCTTTCGTACAGATTGTCTCGAATTAAAAATAGTTTATAGATATATGAGATGTTGATAAAAACAAACTTTATCAAAAGTGTCAGAGATCTCTATTAGCATAAACAAAAAACAAAGCTGTTTCATATTTACTCAAGGCCTTACTCCAGTTTCAGTAATTATTCTCAGTTTCTTTCTGATATTAATCAAAACATAGGTTTGTTCAGTATATTCTGTCTTCGTGGTAGTGTAAAAAAACGACTTAATCTATACCAAAGGGGCCCACTGATTCGGAGTTGGTATATGCAACATTGTTTTCATTAGAAACTTACATTATTTGTATTGGTACTAGGATTCTCGTCTGTGATTAGTTCGTGAGTTGATTGATTTGATTCACTAGTATCATTCTGTGGTGTTAAATAAGATCTAAACAAAGGAAATTCTATTGAAAATCGTTTCACTGGCTTGTCTCTCAACTGATATTCTGTTGGTTTCCTAATAGGAAGATTATTTCCTAAGGATTCTTGCTGAATTGTTTCCTCTCGAGCATTTTTCCTGGCATTTTTCTCCACATTATCACAACGTTTGATTGCGAATTGTTTATTCGGATCACCAAAACGGTAGGCAGCCATTTTGATTGCTGGATACAACCAAGTCAGTACCACACGACATTGAAGAAATATATCATTGACAAATGTTTGTAAAACGATTGCATCTTTAAAACGCACCTATTGTAAACAAAGTCAATTCGTTTTTCGCCGAGATCAATATATGTTACACTACTTGATTATCTAGTTCACACAAAATCAATTGAAAATTAGTAACTAAAAGATCAAGTGATAGAAACAATTGATCATTTGGCAACAGAAGATTGTGGCCACTAAATGAACAGAACATCTCGAGATTGTTTAAGACAAAACGCGAACTAACAGATCTTGATGGATTTTTTTCAAATCTCTCAACCGTTCGATGTTACATTTGAAGATATTCAATGATCGATGCGTATCCGGAATGTTAAACATACCCGATTGTGGATAATGAATTCTCGCTGAGCGTATGTCTAAGAACGTGTTCTGTGTACGTTTACACAACTTTTTCATTCGTAAAACAAATTCTTCAAACTCTCGATCTAGACTATAATAAAGTGCACACACACGTGGTACACAGTAATGATCGAAACGTGTCAATGTGGTTGTTTGTACACGTTTTAATGAAGAGGTTTGAAATGCATTGATCGCAAAATAGGTTAATTCCGAAGTGTATTCAATGAAGCTATTGATTAATTGAGCGAGTAGTAGACGGACAGTTTTGGGAGCTGATTTCTTCTTTAATTTCTCTTCGGATTCAAACATAAGTAGAAAAAAGAGTTTGTCAAATTAGAGATATAATTAAGCGCATTTATTCTCAATTGTTCGAGCAAATTTTAATGAAAATTAAGTTGACGAAGAGTGCATCTGCAGTTGACAATGTGGTTAATTGGACTTCAACGCTACGAAATCCTTCTTAGCAAGAAAAGAACTTATGTAGAATAAAAAATGTTCTCATTAGTTGTGGTTGCTAATCGCATCGAGGGTATTTATTTGTGGCGAAGCTATTGTTTGAACAGGAACGCGAACTGTGAAACAAGTGTTCCATTTGCACTTGAAGTATAAAAACAGAAAAATATAATTCAATTATCTGTTACATTTCAACAACGTAACCGAACAATTCAACGTTTATCTTTCGCAAAAAAAACACACACACATTGTTTGTCCATATGGACAAAAACCAGTTTTGTCATTAGCCCATAATGTGTTATTTTCTCCTTAGGCAAACAGTGTGCAAATCGGTAATTTTCTTTTCTTCTCTTTCTTTACTAATAATCATCACAAATCGTCTGTATTGCCTCGAAACATTGTCGATCACTAGACATTCAAATGCTACGCTAAGAGCGAATGAAAAGAAAAAAAAAGTACATCAAGATATACAAATATTTTTTACACGTCGTTATTTTATTTCTTTATTTTTCACGTGCATTGCCACGATATTTGCTATTCGAAGATTGTTTTTTGCATCATGAACTTTCAATATCTTCTCCTTGTTATCATCTTACATTCCTCATTATCCATTCCTTTGACATTCATTGATCTATCACATACGATTCACCCTTCGATCCCGTTCTTTCCCAGTCAAGTACGTTTTAATTTCACACAACGCATTGCCCAATGGATGAATGAAGATAATAAAATTTTCTACGCAGTCAATGCATTTACCACAAGTGAACACATGGGTACTCATATTGATGCTCCCTATCATTTTTCTCCATCTGGTTGGAAAGTCGATGAGATTCCACTTTCTCGCTTAATATCTGTACATGCTCGTATCATTGATGTTTCCAAACGCTGTAGTCAAAATAAAAACTACCTTATCACAATTGACGATGTAAAAAGAAGTGACTTGTCTGTACCTGAAGTCGATGCCGAAACTGGCGAACGATTTTTATTTGTTTTGATCTTCTATACCGGATGGACAAAATATTGGCCCGATCAAACAGCGTATGCTGGTAACAATTCGGATGTTCAATTTCCTGGTTTAAGTGAACAATTAGCTATCTATTTGGTTAATACATATGGAGATAATTTTGTCGGCGTTGGAATTGATACTCTTTCGAGTAAGAAGACAATCAGTTGAACATGAGCTTATTTTCGAATTGTTTAGCTGATTACGGCCAATCAAAAACATACCCAGTTCATCAAATACTATCGCGACATAACAAATATGGATTGGAAAATCTGGCTTTAACCGAGAACTTGTTAAATAGTGTACAGAAGAATTTTTTTACTTTAGATATGCATCCGATGAAGATTGGAAATGGAACAGGTGCGCCTTGCCGAGTCGTTGCACGATTGAATGCTTCCAGACAAAACACAAATTGGTTTGGCTTGTTGGTTTTTTTCATTTTAACTTTTCTCCTTGGTTTTGTTATTAAAATAGTCTATGATTGCAAATGCACCCAAAATAAAGAATACTGACGAGTCTAGAGGGAAATTCTTCATTATATTTTATTCATATGTTCCTGTTTTGAATCACTTTAATCATTAGTTCCGTTGCAGTTTAAGCAATTTCTTGAGGACTTTCTTTTCTAGCCGAAAGCAACCATCTTTACCGAGTTTATGCATCGAAATATTCTCTTATTATCATTTCAATCATATCACTGAGAAGAAAAACGCAAACACATACGAAATGTACTGACAGAAAAAAATAGAATATTAAACACAAGATGTGTCGACAGTGGGTTCTGATGACCTTTTCTTTTTTGAATACTTAATTCTTGTTTGTCGCGATGACTGAGTTGTGCCTGAATGATCGTCAGTAATTTCTCCGCCATTCCGTATCGTTGAATGTCTTGTTGACGAATTCAGCCGATGGTGGGAATACTTTTTATAATCATCGATCTTCTGACAATGCCAACAATTGAATAAGACTCTCATACATTCATGACGCAATTGATTATTCATTATTCCGTATACTAATGGTGATGCACAAATTGAGATACAATAAAGTAATGTTAATAGAACGTAAATATCTGGATGTAATTGACCACGTTTATCGAATGCGCGAACGAAACCATATGGATGATATCCGAGAAAGAACAATGTAAATAATATTGCGAACATCTTGGTAATGCGTATTTCACGTCGTAGTGAATGCGATGTGGAGACTGTATTGGTATTCGTTCGAACAGTGGTGTTCGTTGCACTTAGAACATGTACGAATATTCCAACGAAACAAATGATTATGATGACATTTGGTAATAATATGAGAACGCTTATGTTAAGATAGATTTGAATTTTATTTCGTGAGGAACAACGTAGTGCTCGATCAGAGTACGCGATCGATTTCGTTAGGAATGATGGTATACAACAAAGTATCGGTAAGACTCGAGTAATGACAAGTGATACGATAATATAAGCCTTGACGGACATTCGACGGAGGAGATTTGGATAGACAACGACCATTAAGCGATGAATGGCAATGAGACAATGATGCCAAAGAAGGCAACCCATACAAATTGTTGAACAGTAAACAACTAATTTACAGATTAAAGGTCCACCAACCCAGTGTCGATTAGCGTAGGATAGTCCGACAAACAATTGATTGAAGCCAATGTTGAGTAGATCATTGAATTGTAACTAAACGAAAGAAAAAACAACCATGATAGCTGCATGACTTTTGAATAGGAAAGAGAAAGATATTTGTTGTGTAGTATAATTTTTCGTTGCTGTCGAATCTTACCGAAACGATAAATATATTGATAATGTTCGATCGAAGTTTTCTTACGGAGAGTATCGTTGTTATAAGAATAAGATTTCCAATTAGACCGAAGAAAATAAACACAATAGCAACAATGGCACCGATGAATGTGGCTTGTCTTGTTGGAATAAGTAGATGATGGGTGAGATTCGTGGGCGAAGGAGTAAACGTTGCTTCCGTTGACCAATTATGTGGCGTAACTAAGATTACCTCATTCATGGTTCGATAATGATCAAGAATAGAACAGGTAATTTAGTTTTTCGAATGTCGTCTAGAATATTTAATAAGAAATCAAAATATAACAGCGACATGGGATAGATAGTTGAAATGAAGTTAACGCGGCGATCGCCATATGGACGTATTTATCGGCAAACATAAGAGCTTACGCGAGAAGTAAGGAGAAAAATATTTTCTTCATCACAGCACATTTTTATTTCCCTCGAGTCATCTTCTCTTCTCTCTCTGACTAGTTACATTCATGTCTCTTGGTTCAAGTTCGTCAGATACCACTGCATCCTCTCTTTCTCTCTCTCTCTCTCTCTCTCCATGTAGGCGGAACTCGCCGATGTGATGAAATCAACGTTCCAACTCAACTGATGGAAAATCATACAAATTAATAGCGATCGACAATATTTTTAGTTGAAGAAATCTGCAAGGAAAAACAAGTTTATGTCAACATTGCATTTCCGAAACATTCAATAAATACATAATAGCTACGCGTTTCTTCGTCTTTTTTTATTTACTCATTGAGTACTCTGCCTCAACATGCTTCTAATCCGATGGCAATTCCAGATAAAAAGGCTGCTCCTTCGAAGTCGGTTAATATGTGTCAGAACTGAATATTCAATGATTGCTTGCTTTTCCTAAAACCCAAAGACTCCATGTATAGTGTGACGAAAACCTATATATTGACTTGCGATTATTATTAGGTTTATGTGCATCAGCTGAGGTATGATTAATTTTTTCTAATGTATATCATGACAAACAATAGGAGAAAAGAATGCTAAAACTAAGCAGATGGATGAAATTTTGCCAATAGTGACATGTCGGGTTGAAGTGTAATAAAAGAAACGTTACTTAAATACCTTAGAGAGCAACCTTGTCATGAAAACATGTCTATTGATAAAAAAAACTTACCTTAGACGATTCAATTTAGATGAAGGGAAAAGCCTATTGGTTACAGTTACTGCTTTTATAGATTTACTCAAAACATGTATAAACGAAGGAAAGAAGTTCAATAATTTTTGTTATCCAATGAAGAAAAAAACTGAGTGTTGAAAGCGGTTTTTTCTTCGAGTTTGTTATTGTTTCTTTTTTTTCTCATGACATATTCTCTGTCGGTTCTCATCTCTTCCTCTTCTATAGTTATATATATATCTGAGTCCGATGGATTGTAAATGAAGGATAGAGACACTGCTGACTTTTCCATACGCTTTTTTCTCCTCTTTAGAAAAATCCAAATCGGAATGCTTACCTCTTTCTTCTACCGTCTCGATTCCTCTTTAGTATTCTTTCCAATGAATCGAACCTAAAGACTGCTGATCATTCTCTAGTCACTTCTCTCTCACAGTGGAGCTAATCAACTAATTTAACACAGAATATTTTTGTACGTCTACTGTAGTTCACACCTCCTCAAACAAATATTTTCTTTTCTTACTACCAATACGAGATATTTATTACTCTTATCCTCGATCTCACGTTCCTATTCGACATGAATTATGAATGTCAATGACACTGTCTACATACATATATATCTATATATATGAATATTATCAGAGATCTATCGATTCCTTTTTTGTCTAGTTGTCATTAGTATTGCTATTATTGTTATTATATCCTTGTAACGAATAAATAATGATCAAGTCAACGAGCGATTGTCAAAGAACGAAAAAATAGGACTTTTTGCTTGAATGCCTAGTGCACTTATCCTTCTTAACAATCATGATTTGTGATTTAAAGACAAGATTGGAGAGATCAATAAGCATATCGTAATGATAAAAATTTCTGATTCTGATTTTGCGTCTGACGACGAATCTGTTGTTTAGATAAGAATTTCTTCGATGATGGTGATGAGCGACGCGAAATTCTTTCTGCATCGTTTTATCGAATCAAGAATTAGTGTTTTTCTTTTCGACATACGCAAATGCAAATGGATTTCAACGATAATTAGTCTTATCGATCGATAGTTAACTCTGCAATTGGATTATCGGTCGATAATGTTCTTAAATATGAAAGACATCATTCGATTAATTCTCTAACAAACAAAATCATGTGCCGGTCCCATGTTTCATCTCACTTAACTTAATTGTTGAGATATATCCCTACGAGGACTTGAAAAAGAAGTCATCACTGCATTCAATAACACTTATACTAATCGATTGCGAGTATAGGAAGGTTACAAAGCGATCTCGAACGAGAGTTTCTTCATGTGTGCGACGACGGCGACTTGCGAAAAATGAAACGCTCGGTTCAGACTGGCTTGTAGACGCCGGTTGATTCAATACCTGTTTGGTTGCGAAAGAAAGACAGAAGAAAGTTCGAGACGAAGGAAAAATTAGATAGTCAAAAAACCGGATGTCAATAAAGCAAAATAATCAGTAAATGTCTTAGGTCGGACGAAGACAACGAGGTACTTAGCTCTATTACATTGAGAAAAACTAGAAAGAGGAGATAGACGAAGCTTAGATGCATATATTCATATATATATATATATCTCCGGAGAGAAGAAAGAGAAAAAATGAGAGAAATGCTCAGAGTATATGTCAGTCTCGTTTGTTTCGATTGGCAATTTTTTCTAAATAGTTGTAAGTTTGTGAAAAAAGCAGATCAATTAGTGTGTCATTTTATTACCCTGAAATATAAGTCGATTCACTTGGAGTTTTTTCCCTTCTGATACAATATTTTATTATGGCCTGAGGTCACCGATTTGAATAATGATCAAATAACGTTCTACCGCTGCTGAATAGAATTCAATCAGCTCGGAAATCTGAAATCGAAAATCACGCTCGATTGACATTACAAAGTCTCGTTTTGATCCATCTTGATGAGAAACTCAAGCGGTGGGAAGCGTTTGCCATTCGAGATTAATTACGACGCCATCCATCGTCTGCTAGAGTTGTATCTCTAGTTCATAGCTTTTGTTATTAACATACTCAAACAAAAAGGTTTCGTATAATTAGTTCTATTTTAGCTTATCGAGCTTTCGTCGAGTATCATTTGTTTAATGAAAGAATCTGATTTCCGTTTGGATAAAATTAGAGGGAAATAACACATCAAGGTTCCAAGATTACGACAATATTATAAAATATTACTAATGTCAACAGCAAGCAGACAGTTTGTCTTGTTAATAAAAGGTCAAGATTTAGTCTTCACTATGTAATGTTGACGACAATAATATTATTATCTGAGATTAAAGCAGGAACTTTTTTTTGTATATATCTACGAAGAAAAACAGCTCGTACTTTGATAAGACATAGATGTTTGTTATTTATCTGTTAAGAAAATATAAGTCGAGATATGCTTCTTGTCACAATCGGCGAGAGAAATTGTCAGGAAGTGCACCGCGAGTAAACGTTGCCACTAGTACTTAGTACTGTTGATCGCACAAGGAATTTCTCACGAGAATACTCCTTGTTTAGCCAATTTGGAATAATATAACTACCTCAGAGATTTATGTTCGTGGAAACGTAAATATTTTGAGTTGCTTAACTTGTGTTGCACTAATGTGTTGTTTCTCGTTTATTTCATCGAACTATACATCTAATTTAGTTAGATATTCATACATCTTGAGATAATGCTTTCGATATGTTTATATTATGCGTATGAGTGATAATAAGATATGCAATATCGAAGTAGGTATTCGATGTTCTACTGGTGTATGAACGAGTTGTTTGCGAATGTTTTATTTAATCATATGGAATTTATTCTACAATCTATGAATGTGTGGCTTTTTTTCTCTTTTCAAATTCTATCTGACATCCGTTGTCAATCAAATCGCTAATCCTACACTAACAGAAACACATGAATTAGAGTATAGTACAAAGGCGACTTCGTTTTCTTAGTTTATCATCGTCTTTGGTATTGTCTGGAATATTAGGTCTATTCATATGACATTGGTTTTGTTTGCATAAGCTTTGTAGTTCACTTTGTAACGAAACATACTCCGTAACTGGAACGGTTGAACCTGTACGTTGACGAAGCTCGTCGTTTAAACTAAAATACATCGATGCTGGTTCCATGGATAAGATTTCTGCAAGGTGAATGAGTGCAGAGCCATTGAGACGTTTTACTAAAGGTTTTAATGTATCAAAGTTGCCTCTGGTCGTATTGCACCATTCATTGACATCATCCGAAGACCAGTCGAGTACTGGACATGACATATAATGGTAGGATTGATTTGGAATTTGACTCGAATGATCGAGACTCAGTTGATCATTGGTTTGATTTAGTACAGGTGAATTGGAGTCGCTGGTTTGATGTAAAAGTCGTCGAATTTCTTTGAGAATTGAATGCGTATCAATAATTATCAGTGGTTCAAGCCAGCTCCCTTCGAGATCGCATTGTTGTTCGATTTGAATTGTTAATATAGGAATCGAATAGGGTTGAAAGGAAATATATTGGAAAACAAAATGTGCTAAATTGTCAATTTTCATTCTTGTACTTGCACAAAACAGACAGAGTATCGATTGGTCAATCGAATTAATCAACGTATCAAGTGATTGGCAGGTGGTTGTAAGAACCAATTCGAATGAATATTGGAATTCCGTCTGAAGACGATCACGAAATGTGACACAAACGTCATGATAGGATTCATCGGAATAAATGATGCATATCGTAGTGTTCGTTGTTAATGATAGACCATGATTGGATATCGTTCGATCTAGAATAGAGAAGGGAAGAGATTTCGAAGTCCAAATCACTAGTAAAACAATTCGATTACTTAAACTTTGATTGCCTGAGTCTATTAATGACAGAATTGCTTGAGAAGCAATGTAGGTACTCGATGTGGATGTATTTAAATTTGTCGTTAACCACCGACATAGATCCAGGCGTTTTTGTAGAACATCGTGAATATCTGTCGATGTACTGAATGAAAATGTCCATAGTAGTTCGATCATAATTTCGATTAAATTCAATGAATCATCATCATCTTGTACTATAGAGAGAATTGTGTCGATAATCAGAGAAATCAGATTGACTTTTTTCGTATAAGTTATTAATTCATCAACAATCATGGTAAATGAAAGAAAATGTGTACGTAATAAACTAAACCAATCCAAGGCATTCAGATAAATTTGATCTCGTGAGGATGATGTAGTCGAATCATATGATGTGTCATTATGACTATTGCTTAATAATTGAAGAATTTTAATAGTTCGTTGTGCTAACAAATGTATCAAGCGTTTAAAAAAGGACGATTGATAGAAATCACGTTGAGTTAATAATAACGATAATGGATACCAAAGTTTGTGTGGCGGACGTTTAATCGTTCGTAAAATATGTTGAATATATCCCAAACGACGTAAATGTCGTTTACCATTGACTGTTAATGACAATGTCACTAAGAGGGAAATAATATCATCAATAACGCCTGACGTTGAACATAAAATTTCGAAATTTGGAACGAAGAAAGCACAAAGATTGGCATCGACAATTGTCTCAGGATATGTCGATGCGAGACGATCGATGAGGCGAATAAGTCGAATGATTAATGGCGATAGATCTTCGGCTGGATTCTGAGGAAGTTCACACCAAATATGAAGAATATTTTGTATTGGTGGTATTAGAGTCAATGTCGAGGTTGTAATTGAGAGAGTGCAATAGTCTAAGCAAGTAAATAGGAGAAAAATCGATCGAATTGGAATCTTTTCATTTAATGATGTATAGCGTAAGAAATCCACGGATAATTGAATAAATATTGGAAATTTTAAACAATCAAGAAGACATGTTGTTAAATGATCCTTTACGATAGCATTCGATGATAATATGGGATGATTAAATAGAATTACTAATGAATTCACACATCGGTAAAGAACATCGAGAATATCAGTTTGATTTACTTGATCATCGGATGTTGTTTGTAGTTGAATATCATCTGGAGACACTTGATCTTCATTTTCCTTCGAATCACAAATAGAAAGAAGCTTTTCAGAGAGATCTTCATCACTCTTTTCGTTCACGTAATCAATCTATTTTTATTCTTTCAATCCTTTTTGTACAACAACAGAATACACTTTCGTTTTCAATTGATACCTCAACATTACTTTGCTTTTTAACTGATTTCTTACAAAGTACTTAACATTAAAGAAATGCACTGGATTTTCTCTCTGTCTGTTAGTTCTTCACTGCTGTTACTTACCGTTGACTGACTTACAGCTGAGCCATGTTGTTCATTGCTTTCATTTGTAATCAGGTGATATATCACTTGACACATTGTCTTTAAAAAGCTTTTCTCGATAAACAAATGTGTTAAGACACGTTGAAATATTTCTTGTTTTTCATGGTCGTTAAGTAAATGTTCTTGTTGACTTAACCATTCCGATAATAATTTAAATAATTGGTGCATGTAGAACAATGCTCGATGTTCTTCACCATTGATCATATAATTGACCAGCCATGATTGTAATAAACGTTCGGACCATTGTCGGATAACGAGAAACAATTGATGGTTAACTATATCGATGTTTAATTCTTCGATAGGCATGCAGGAGATCGATTGCCCGATGAGGGAAAGTGATGGAAGCAGATACTGAGGTGGGCATGCGTGAAAAAGCGCGAGAATTTCGTCCAGATGTTCGGTTGGTGACAATGATGACGTGCATAACTGTCGAATTTCATTCATTGTGGTCCGTCTCTATCGATGTTTTCTTTTCAAATAAATGAATAAACAATTTTGTGAAAAAACAAACGCCACGGAAGAAAAAAGTGGAGAATCAAATCAAAATTCTTTGCCTTTTTCGTCTCGATAAGTAAAAAAAAGGAATCGGAATTGGACACGCAGACAGTTTATTCCAATTGTCGTTTACTTTCGCTGTTTAATAATGCAAGAAGTGAGTTATGTGCAGATGAGTATAGAAATCAAATACATATTCTCGAGTCTATCATTATACTCAAGTATTTACTAAGTGTTATATGTCTTGATATCTATTAACGAGACTGATGAAACAAAAAAAAGCAATTCTTTTCAAGATTGAAAGATTTTTATTGCATATATTAACAAGTGACAAGTTGAAGTTATACACGCAATTATTGACAAAAGAAATACCATTTCGCCGTGGTCAACACCCTCAAGCAAAGTATTACTTTCGATGAAATCAAGTCTGAATTGACTCACGGTGAGCACACAACCGGTCATTACCACTATGAAAGACATCTGGATACTATGTCATTGCCTTCTTTTTCAAGTCTTTGCTCGTGAAACTTTTCCCCTACTGTTCATAATTGCATCGATAAATCTTCCTGCTGTGTGCACCACCCGGCTAAGTCAGAAGGTTACTACCCATTTGTTTTCTTTTATCCGGTCGACATTTATTGATTTAATAATAATAGCTTTATTATTCTACTACTCTCCCATGTTCTATTGGATATCATTCACATATGTATTTCGAAAACGCACACATACATATTGATATATATATATATACACACACGCACGAGCACACACGTATAAGAAAAGGTATAAGACAACAACAATAGCAACAACAAGAAGAGTGTCACCGGGTTGAACATGTAACAAAAGAAAAACAAGAAGCAAAAGGAGAAATATGACGATAAGGGATATTCTGTTTTTGTTATTCGCTGCATAGATCGATGTTGAAGTTAGTACGGTACATATGTTGCTGAACCACAATTTTGTTCAAGAAAGAGTTCTAATTGTTCATGAATAAGTGCCGATGGGTTGGAATTCCATTCATAGATATTGGATGTGTGATATAATTTGGCAATCTTTTCACGTGCTTTCATTGATGATGATGATTGATGATTGAACGGATCATCATTTACAAGGATAAGAAAGATCTTTATCGACGAACACGTCGAGAGAATTTTCATGTAATCATGGATGATATGATACGGTTTACGTAAAATGATAATTGTTACACAAGAATTTTCAATTAGCCAATCTAATTCGCCTAGCATGCGATCGCGATGTATAAAATAGAAGCTAAAGCGCTTGCCATATATATCTTCGAGGATTTCGCCTATGTTTCCGTGGACTAATTCGCTATCATTGATTGAGTATAAGACGAGAGCGTCGAGTTTGATTTGCAAACAGGAACGCGTAGGCTGTAGAGTGGACGCAGCTTGTTTGGATCCGGAAGAATTCGTTCGTTTTAACATGGGAACCATCGATCGAATTGTAGTGGATGTGGAGACCGTTGACGAATGAGAGACAGGTCGATTGGATAACAAACGTTGTTGTTGTTGTTGTTGTTGTGTTTGGCGAGGTGGAGGAAGTGGTGGTACAGCCGGTTGCGGGCGAATAACAGATGATAATTCTGTTTGAGAAACTGTTAAAGGTATAGAAGCATAATCATCTTCTTCATCATTATCCGAATAGGATATAGACACATCGTTTTCTTGTTGTTTATATGCTGTGATTGAACTCAAGCCTAAAGAAATATGCGATAATGTTTTCGTTTTTTTCCCGCAAAAGCGAAACCTTACTTTTTTGTCTAGTTGAATGAAGTAGTTTTTGTATTGCTGTTGTTGATGACGATGACGATATTTGCGGTGGCGTTGTTGATGTAGATGACTGTAATGTTTTCTGGTAATGATTGGATGTTTTCTTCAAATCACCATTCGATAGAAGTTTCCTTTCGGCAGGCGACGGATGTTTCGAACGTTTTTTCCGTTGACAAAGACAAAATAGAACACATAGTATAACGACACAAACAATAATTAATATAAATATACTAATACCAATTAAAATATAAATACGATACTTCTCATGAAATACTAATTGTAAAATTCGTTTCGAATTTGGAGTATCATCATACAATGATTGTTCTTCTTCAGATTGTAAATGCTGGTTATTGATATTCAAGCTTTTTTGACAAGATTCACTGTTCGAATGTTGACAGCAATCATTGGCTGTCAATGGCGTTTCAATGTTAAAACTCGATGCTAAAATTGACCGATTACAAGCGAAACCTTTGCCGTAGGTTAACGATTTTAAACGTATATTTGACTGGAATTCGCCGTTGTTATCGTAAAACTTCGGTATCCATGGATTATTATGAAGCAAAAGATAACGAAGATTGAATAAGGTTGAGAATGTTCGCGAATGAATGGTTTGTAACTGATTCGAAGATAGATCCAGGTGTTCCATCTTGTTTAAAGTGGAAAATTCTTCATTGGATAACTGTTCAAGACGATTGTTTGATAAAAGTAAATATTGTAGTTTCGTCAAGTGTGTTAAATTCTTTTCCAAAGACTTGATTTGATTGTGATTCAAATTCAGATGTGTCGTCGACAGCGGAATACTCGATGGAATTTTACTTAAATACCGATTTGAGCAATTTACATAGTTCTTCGTTGAATCGAATGAATGTTTACATGTGCATTCCATGGGACATTGATAATAACATTCACAGTTATTCATTTCGAATGGTGACATCAACGATGAACAGCAAGAGCAAGTCGATGGACAGGATTTTACATAGGAACAAAAACTATTTGAAGCATTCAGATCGAATAATGAGCGATGAATTGTCGATTCAATCATATCTTGACATGTTATATTAGATAAATGTAAAAGTTTGATACGAGCTTGTTTAACAAGGTTTTGTGAAAGTATTGAAACAGTTGGTGGAGCATTTTCGAGAAACAATTGTCGACGACGACGTTTGTGCAGATAATTCGCGGGATTTCGTGTTTGAGAGAAGATATCTGGCGGTATGTATTGCGAAGGATAAAGCGCAGGTGAGAATTGTTGTGAAGTTGGTTGAAATGCTGGAGGTACTAAAGAAAAAACCGAATTTTCCACGCTCGATGGATTCTTGATACATCCTCTCATAGTAAACATATTTCTCACGCAATATTGATGCCTAATGAAGTTATAATTGCTTTTCTAGTCTTACGAGATCGATAACTATCAATAAATGATTGTTTCATTGTTTATATTCTTCCGATTACTTTTCTTGTTTATCGATGTAATATTTTTCTTTGTCATCCTGGATGTAGCTTAACCTTTGTGTTTTCGCAGTCGTCTCTCTGACAGATCGGAGTGATGTAATTGAAAGTTAAAAGTTAATAGAGAACAGTAATTTATCAGTATATCAATTAACTTCCTCTGAGCATCACACACACACAAGGATGGAGGATAATTAGAGCAAAGACAAATGACAGAGAACAATCGATTTCGCTAGTCGACTGAAGTTAATCATGCAATCTATATGCAAGGCATGTTGTCATTGATAGGTCACAAAGAAAATTAGAACAGCTGGTCTGATCAAAAAAGAAAATCTTCGACTTTTTCCGAATGAAGAAAAACATTTACTTTTCATTAGATCAAACAATAATAGATAATTCGACTTACATTGAAACGTTGTTGGTTGAGATGTTGGAATATCGCTTTGTAATAGAGGAGAGATATTCTCATATAGAACACAATCGCATTCCAATGGATTATTGTTGATATTCAATTCAATCAATGGGCCACGTCGTTTAATTCCTGTTAATGGTAATTGTAGAGTCTTTAGTTGATTGGAAGATAAATCAAGTGAAATGATATATTTATCTTGTGTTGACGCTGATGAAAAGATATCGAAGTCGATTTGATTGATATTATTCAGCGACATATCCACGTATAATACAGGTAGATGATGATCATAACTAGCTATTGTATGCGCATCATATGGGACGGGAAGACGAGGTAATGAATTCAAATTGTTTGATGAAATATTTAAATAACGAAGTTTTTGTAATGGGAGAAATAAATCATCGAATGGTAATGAAGGGTATGAAGCTGTTAAATCAAGTATTTCTAAATACGGTATACGTGTGAATGTGTCCTGTTGAATATCTAATGGTGAATTATAACTTAAATTCAATGTATTTAATGAATACAACGATTTGAATGATGTGTAATCCAACGTTTTAATCAGATTGTTTGATAAGTCTAAATAGCGTAGCGTTGATGGAAATTTCGTTTTTAGTATGCTGATTTGGTTGTTCGAGAGAATCAACGTGACTAAGTCGGGTATTTCAATTTGAGAGAATAATCTATTCACTTGCAGATCATCTAATTGTGTATGGCAGAGATCAAGGTAAACTAAATTTGGATATGAACCAAGCAAATCGAAATGTGTTGTGTGGGTGATGGTCAAATGTATGAGCGAAGAAAGTGAGTTCAATAGAAATTGTTTTAAAGAAAATTTCACATAATAAAACGCTAGAAATGTCGTTGTACTTGTTAAATTCAGTGAATTAATATTGAATGTCGTATTATAGAAAATTAATGTTTCCGGTTTGGCTTGGAGAATGAACTGGTTCGTTTCGATAATTGTATCGAGAAAACGTAAGGAGAGAAGATTTAATTGACATTGATGAAGCGACGTGTTTGATTGTAAACGATAGAATGTTACACGAGATTGATTTAACGAAGAACAAAATTGTTCGAAATTGACGAGATTTTGCATGAAATCATTATTGAAATGATCAAATTCGTATTCATGTTCATTGAAAGTTTTCTTTGTTAAATGAGAGAATGATGTTCGAAACTGATGAACATTGTCCGATTCGATTTCGTCGAGTCTAACGCGAAGAATGTCTTCAGTGAGAAGTTTTGTCGCATTATCTGAACAAATATTTGTCAGTACCGGCGTCGAGAAGAACGACGAACAAAGATTGGATGACGAAAACATTGGAGGTGATGAGAGACATGTACACATGTCACATTTATATATGCGTTGATTGAGATCTTTATAATGACATGGATATATAGGACGAATCGTTGTTGGCAAAAGTGTTGAACTTATTGGTATAATGGACGAGATGAATAGAATGGTCATTAAGGTGGTAGAAAGTTGAAAATTAATAACGATATAGTCATTGTTCATTCTAAAACAGAGAAAACGACTTGTTATGTCTTCTCGCTTGCAAAGATTCACATTTGAGTCTATGTTAATCAATGATAGTTTATGTTCTATGCGAGGTTAACCTATACTTTAAGATTAACGATGTTCACATGTCAACATATATCTAAATAAATGAAACGAAAGTAGTTAATCCGTTTCCGCCCATTCAGGTTCACACTTACAATTGTCTCACACGCTCTATCTCATCTCTTACTATTCCTTTTGCCTTTTCGCATCTATTTATTTTTTTCATATTNAGAAGCTTTTCCAGAGGATGCAGGCTCGTACACAGTTTTAATTCGCAATTCGTTGGGTGAAGCACGATCATTCACACAATTGACTGTAGAAGAATTTTTCTGTCGAACACCGTAAGTGATGGCCAGACATTCACGAATACACTCATTTTTCGTTTGTAGCGAATCGGAAATGTCCGATACACCGTGCAAACCTATCTTCGTCCAACCACTTCTCGATGTAACGATCAACGAAGGACAAAAACTGAAACTACATGCCGCTATCAATGCTCATCCTGAACCAGAAGTAAAAATTCAATCCAGACTCTTATTTTAACCTTAAATCACAACTGCTCTCTCTCTCTCTTTTGTAGATTATTTGGTACTGTAATAATGTTCCTTTGAAAAGTACACGCGATGTAACGTTAACATTCGATGGCCAATTATGTACATTAATCAAAGATCGATGTGAAAAAGAAAACGATAGTGGATTCTATCGTATCACAGCTGTAAATTCCATGGGTCAAGCTGAATCGACCTGTCAAGTGAATATTCAATCGAAAGATGCACCACAGTTTCGCGAACGTTTGCAATCGGTTCGCGCCTCGCCTGTTATTCATCAAGCATTCACGAATCAAACGATGAACGAGGGTGATCGTGTTGTTTTTCAAGTACGAATAACTGGCCAACCAAAACCGCAGATCATTTGGTATAAAGATAATCAACCAATACGTAACACCCATGATCATAAAGTAAGTTGTACACAAACAATGAGCAAAATCCATGAATGTTTGCTTCGTGGGATAGATTCGCAATCAAGATGATATCTATACACTTGAGATACCGGAATTGTTTCCTGATGATGCTGGAATTTATATGGTGAAAGCAGTGAATATCGAAGGCGAAGCGAAGTGCGAGGGTCTTTTAACAATTTTGTCAGCAATGCATCCGATTTCAGTGAATACGGAACCAGCTTTCGTTCCACCAACTGGTTTTCCGCCGGAATTTCTTCAGTTATTTACTGATCGACAAGCGTCAATAAATTCATCCATGAAATTCGAAGCTCGATTAATTGGTACACAACCATTAAATGTAAACACTTGAGAAACAAATGAGATTTTCATATTGTCTCAGTCTTTTTTCCCCGTCAGGTCTATTGGTTATTCGATGGGGAGCCAATAACAAATCTAGCAAATAATCAACGTTGTCAACAACATGTGTTAGGTGACACATATTCGTTGACTATAAATGATATTCAATACGAAGATGCTGGACGATTTACATTAAATGCGGAAAACTCTTGGGGCAAAGCAACATGCACTGCGCAATTATTCATTCCACCAACTTCAATATCTGGTAAGATCAACTCTCATACAAATCTCGATCGATCAGAGAACTTCCATGTCTGCCCGTGTTTTTCTCTTTGTCTGACAAATATCACTAAGACAGTATTCATTGATTACAAAAGGAGTACACCGTCAGATAATATAATTGCTTCAAAATATTCTCATATACAATCGCTTGTGTACTCAATCAATTACTACAATTGCTTGGAAACCACATTGCACTTTATTCGTCAGCATCCAATTGGTATCGAACGCATTTATTTCCTTCACAATTATTTTATTGTTCTCCTCGGAACGTCTCTCATCACTATTTGATTTCCTTGAGAAAAGGAATAGAAGAGATAAAGAAATAGTAATATTGCATATCCATCCCTCTTGTGCTTCTTTCCTCTTCTTCTCATTCCGACTTGATCTTGATGTCGTCAACAAATGTCGTTTGTCCTCCTACGAATTTCTCTTCATCTGATAAATATAAGCCAGCGCTTTTCTTACTTTCTCTTCTGTCATTAGTTCCTAACAGAAAGATAGCAACTCATTTCTACATATCGAGCTTGATACCATGGTCGGACGTGTTAAGATCTATTCTTGTTGCTATTTCAGCGACTGAGCAAAAAAGACTATAAGCGATCGATAGGATGCAATGAAGAGAATACCAGAGAAGAAAAGAAAAGAGAGGAAAGAAGAACTTCGACGATATATATCCATCTGTAAGCTATTTGTTGTTCTCCGTAGCATCAACTCGTACAACACACCGTCCGAGATAATGATTGATTCGGAAAAAAAAAGAAAACATAACCTACAGAGACAACGAATAAGAAGATCATAGATAGTGAGAGTACAGTTCTCTTGCGAATGGTAGAAGCCAACGAGAGATTTCTAAGAGATTGTTGTACCGTCAGTTGCTTATATTGTGATATCATTAAGAGAAGTGATGATCTGTTTGTCTCATTTTCTGTTTGATGTTTATTGTGTAAATTTTCCATCTAAGGTCATCTTCTCTTCTCATCTCGCCATCACTTGTATAAGTGAGAACAGTTACACACCAAATCATTAGTTGCGAGGGTGGCATTTGCAGAGGTGCATAAAAAAACCCAAAATAGCTTCGATTACCATCTGCTTTCTTCTGTCGTCGAATCTTTTCCCTAGTTTCTTCTATTGTAGTCGCTCGTTAGATAAGATTAAACCTGTCTGGTTCTGAATGTGTCTGCATACAGCATGTGCTTGTATCTGATTGTGTGTGTGTGTGTGTCAGTACGTTTGTGGATTGTTGCTTAATACTCGCTTTCAGCACTATCGATGATGTACTCTCTTGCATATGCGGTCGTTGAGGGAAGAGAGAGAGAGGGAAGAAAAAGGAAGAATAATCTGAAGAAAATATACATTCGCCCACGAAATCTATCGTCTTCTGTATATCTATAACAAAGAAAAAGTTTGTTTTTTTTACTGAAACGACATTGAATACTGTCTCAGCGTCGCATTCATACACACATATATACATATCTATCTATCTATATTCTTATATACATCTCTAGACAAGATAAAAAATTTTCTAACTGTCTCTGTGTATCTTCGTCTGAAGGTACGGAAAGTAATAGCAACATGTTGTCCGATTTACTTGTCAAAATGTCACCTTCACCACCGTCGAATCGAAAACGACATATGGAAACGAGTCAACAACATCAGCAAGCAACATCAGCGTCGAACACGCGTTCATTCGAGCAAGAATACGAACATCGACGACATTCATCGTTTAGTTCATCGAATGGTAACAAACGTTATCGTCCATTACAATCTTCGCTCGAACGTACGCAATCGATTTCGCGTGATCAAGAATGCCGACGACGACAGTATCCAAAATCGATCGATGTCTTTATTCCTTATGACGTGCTCGAAAAAGAACGCAGTCAACAAGGAACTAAATCGACTACGATGACACGAAGTTACGAATATGAAGTCGAACATAAGCGTCGTGCATCGTCGATCGGCAGTAAGCAACAGCGTAGAAGTGATTTCGATGCTGAGGAAGAGTATTTACGTTGTTTACGTGATATTACTGATGAATATGAGAAGACTAAACGACAGAAAAAGTCACTCGAAGACCGAAAGAAGAAAACGACTGTTGATACACAAGAAGAGATCGAAACTATCGAAGAAGTTTTCCGCCATCGACCATCAAAACCTGAAGCAGTAACAACAACAACGACAACAACTGAGGAAATCATACACCGATCAGGTTATCAAATGCCACCGATACCACCGACAACAACAACCACTACAACATCATCATCAATTAATCGTGTAAATCAGTTTGAAAAACAATTTACTGATAATTTTTCTCTTCGTCCACATCACGAAGAACAAAAGACAATTTCGTACTCGACACGAAATGACGGCGGACAGCGTTTAACCGCCGCTCAGCGTTCATTTTCAGAGGAACTACTTTTTAAACGCTTAATACCGACTGCTAAACAGTTATACACGACTACACCATCCGCTACTACAAGCGAAGCTGGCTTTGCCACAAGTGAAGACGATTTAACAACAATGGAATATCGTCTCAAGCGTAAAGAACGCCTAAAACCAATACGCATTCATTCATCAACGAGCTCAATTCCTGGCGAAACAAGTATTAAATATGTTCGTACAGAACGTCAACCTGTTGAACTTCTCGTACCAAAACCTCAAGTGATTACCACGCAAGGCGAGCATTCGACAACAGTTGTAAAGGATGTTCGGCGTTCAGTAGGAAAAGTGTCGACGAATCTTCGTCAACAACATCAACGTGCAACGATCGAGGGTGAACACGAATTGCGTATCATCAAAGAGCCGATTTCAGCAGGACAAACATTACCATTCGCGTTTACAGTTCCGAAACCAGTAGAAGCCCTACCAGCTGAACATTCGTCAACATTTGTTGTTGAATCAAAGAAAGGCGGACGATTTCAAACATTAGATGTGAGCACTGCTCTGACACGCGAACATACGCTGACTGGCGAGCATGAACTTCGTGTTATATCAGAACCTATTTCAACTGGTTTGCATAATAAAGCAGTCGAATTGTTATTCCCTAAACCACCGTTGCCACCAGCGCCCAGTCAACATTCGTCAACCGTGGTTAAGCACACACGAGCACTACCATCGAGTGTAGTCATTGACAATATTCAAACAACATTGAAAGGTGAACATGAACTACGTTTGGTTGACAAACCGATACAATCAGGAGCACTTGATAGTGTTGAATTAATTGTACCAAAAAGTGTCACAGAAACTGCAGAACATACAACAACTATAGTGACAGAAACTCAACCCCAACGGCGTGTTCTGGAAATCACTGGTAGCGGAAGAAAAATGGAGAGTGAACATGAAACGAAGTTTTTCCGTGATGCTGTTCGTGTTGAAGAACAACTTGAACTTCGTCTACCTAAACCACAAATCGAACGCGCTGAACATACGACAACGATAGTTAAGCATAGCCGTGGCAAAGGACCCATTATTGAAGTAGACACCACCACTCGACGAATCGAAGGCGAACATGAAACAAAATTTGTTGAAGAATCTATTGAGGCGAAAGCCGATTCAATGCACCTGTTAATTGCTAAACCTCAAATACCAGCAGAGCACAGCACAACAATTGTCAAAGAGCAACGTGGGAAATCACAAATCTATGCGATTGACAAAACAAAGCCCATACCTGGTAAGAATTCGAGTGGAGACAATGAATCTTGTTGTTAAGATTCTGACGGTTTTGTTTTCTGTGAATAGGTGAACATGAAACGAAATATTATGAACAACCAGTTGAAGCATTCGGTGAAATGCATGTTCTATTTCCTAAACATCAACCTGTTATCGGTCCACTCGAAGGCGAACATATGTCAACCTTGGTTAAACAAGTTCATGGAAAACCAGTTGTCTATGAAGATCGTTATCGCGAAATACCTGGTGAACATATTTTAACAGTCATTGATAGTTCGACTACGAGAGTAGATCGTGGCACTGAGAGTGAAGTTGAATTCATCGTTCCGAAAGTAAAATCGAGACGAGGATTCAGCTCGAGCGACTACGATGAAGTATTTGCTTCATCAGCTGGTGAAGAAGAAAGTATTCGTCGTGAACGTTACCGTTACGATGCAGAAGAAGAAAGTGGCTGGACCAGTGCTGGTGAACATACAACAACGTATGTTAAACAAGCACGAGCCAAATTTGAACCTGTGGAACTAGTTGTGGACAAACCACGAGTCATGCCAAGTGTATCAACATTGATTGCTGATATACAAGGACCAGCACAGATTACATCGATAAGACCGACAACCGTTGTCCTTGCAGAGGATAGTTCTGTTAAACTCGATATGGAGCTGAATAGTCAACATCTTCAAGAACAATACGATGAAATGGAGTTAGTTTTAGAGAAACCACTTGTTCGAGACAGCTCAACTAAATTACTAGCCAGTGTACAACCGGGCCTGGAAATCAAATCATTTCGGCCGACAACCGGTTTGCAGCAACAAACTAAGATAATGGAAGAAAGTAGCTCATCATTGACTATGCAAATGCAACAAGCAGAAGAAGAAGAAACTCTCGAACTTCATATTCGTAAACCACATATTCAAGAAAGTTCAAGTGTTGTCATTGCTAATATCCAACCTGAATTAGGTAT